>JAPYYV010005973.1:0-16488 GCA_030522625.1 Copidosoma aretas | reverse complement strand
CATTTTACTAAGTATGTACCGGCAATCACCGAGATACTGTACAAAACTGTAATCTAGTACCGATAAGGTAAAACTCTTGCAGGTTTTGACTTATCCAGCGTAGAAAAGTAATCTGCGTTGTACACGCGGGAAAAGCAATGTGCATAAGTAAAACAAGTGATAACACTGTTTTATAGTTTGCCAACAATAAGTAGCAAACGAACAATAAATATAACTATGTATAAATAAACAACCAATTCTTACAAAATATACATTTATCATACAGTTTAACATAATTCCACAGGATGTAAAGGAAGTTAAAAAAATACATTTATTTCTGTAATATAATTAACACGGATTTGAAAAAAATATAATAGTAGTTATCAAGTTGTACGCGAGGAAAACTGTACGTATGATGAAAAATGTATTTACTTCAGTTGTAGTTGATGAAAAAATACATGCATTCAGTTAAAAAAATTTCGAACAGAAATCATCAGTGACACTTGAGTCAAAATCATTTTCGAACTCTTCTTCTTGTTCTTCGATAAGTCAAAACCTGCAAGAGTTCTACCTTATCGGTACTAGATTACAGTTTTGTATAGTATCTCGGTGATATAGTTTTCTGTTTCTTTTGTTAAAATACACCTGCCTACACACTTTTCCCCCGTCCTAGTTATGGTCCGGAAAATTTGCGGTCGCCTCTTAGTCTAATACAATTTGTATGCCCTTATGACGTATGTTACCCCCACTCCAGAACTTTGACGTGCTTTATCTCTGTCATTTTTTATTTATATGAAAAAAGAAAAAATACATGTGCAATATTTTTTGATAATCTATCTGACGGACCAAATATAATTTTTCATGCAAAATCTAAATTGTGATCCAAGTTTTGAGCAAATGCATAGTGCAAAAATTATTAAGTTTAGTATCTAATGTGTTTTCTAATATTATTAATAAACATAGGATATGTACAAGACAAATTATTTAAGTTCTACCTAATTCTATAAAAAATGGGACAAGTGAAGCGAAAAGATCATCAAACTTAAATATTTTTTTTACCATGGGCCGAAAGTGCAGCAGAGCCTTTTCGCCCTCAGGCCGCACTTTGGGCCCTTGAAACCACTTTGCGCCCACGGGCAGAAAAAATTTTAAGAAAAATAATATACGAGACTCGGGCACAAAAGTAAAACAAGCGCACCCTTCGGGCGCTCAATTTTTTACTTTCTGCCCTAGTGGCGTAATGTACTATACAAAATGTTAACTTATGTAATAAATTAAGAATTAGACAAGTACGTAGTACTTGTAAGTATAAACAGAACTAGTTTTTTTTAGTGAGATTTGTTAATATTTTTCTTATATAAAATAAAAGTTCTTTACCAGTAACTACAGCTGCTTCGCTACCATTTTCGTCGATCTCTATAAACGCTTTTTGCATCACTTCAGAAATGTAACCACCTCCATTACACATACGCTTAAAATTTGCTTTTCTTTTAAACATGTCTCTCATTCCTAACTAAAAAATAATGTACGTATAACAGATTTAAAAATTATTGTTTTGATTCGATGTTATCATGTATAGAAATATCAAATATCATTATTATACCTCTATCAATTGATCTTTCAGAACATGCGTTGCTTCAATTTTAAATTTAGGCAGTGTAAGTTTAACTTTTTTACCGTTACTAAAATGCTGATAATCTAGAGATACATTGTTTAGATTCTTTTCAAGTTTCTCCAAACCATCAATTTCATTCGGTACCATAATAACCATGTATACGTTTTTATTCTGGAGTACAATTTAATATAATTTGTTTAATTTTTTGTGCAAATAAATAAATAGCATAAAAACAAAATAAATAGATCAATTTACCATGTATGGAAGAGCAACTACTGTAGCATTAACTTCTTCCAACTCTCTACAATAAAATACTTGAGTTACAGACATCATAGGCACTTGTATACTTGTTGCTTTGTCAACATAAAAAGGTTTCTGTTCTGTATGTTCTTGATTAAATTTGTATTTCCAGTCCCCTTTAAAGTACACAGCATTCAAAAGTATCATCATGGTATCGAGATGGATATCCTCTAAGAAATTTCGATTTTTTAAATATCAGACAAAAATTGTAATTAATTGTGATGTTTGTTTTAATAATCTTGACCTGGTTGAACTATTTCTGGGATTTTCCCATTTGTTTTTTCAAAGCTCCAATCATTGATTGTTTTAGCACATCTAACAGTTTGTTTGAAATCAATTTTTCCCATTTCTGAACAAAAATATGTTTTGGTGATTTCCTTGTAAGTATCTTTGATGAGAAGATCTTTGTCAGCAAAAATTTTGTTTGCAACTTTTAGAGTGACATTTGGTGTGTCCTATTGAAAATGGTGTTACATTAATTTTAGAATATGCATCACTAAATATTCTTGGATGAAAATATTAATATTTATGCAGCGCATATTGCTATTACATATGCTATAGGCATAAGCAGTAATTGTCCGCGGGTATACTAAGGTTAGGCGGTATTTTATGATATCGTTTAAGAGTTTTTTATATTTAATCTTACATGCATAAATGTTATCAATGTTCTTTCATACATCCAATAAAAAATATTTATAAGTATTTGGTTCCGATTTGAGTAGATAGGTGGCTTTGATTAAAACTCATAGGTTTGATTGATCTATAGTCTATAGGTTATGTTCAAAATTGGATGAGAAAACAATGTAATCTTTTGGCAGAAAGTAAAGCAGGTGCTTCGATATAATGGTTGGCTGCTCTTTTCAAATAAGCAGTAAAGTCTCAAATTTTACTTACGTACGAGAAAATCCATGGTTTGTATCATGTTATGCTTTATTACGTATAAATTATTGTCATTAGTTACTCACTTTTAACATATTAACAAAAATCTCGAATTCTTTGAGCGTGTCAAGGTCGTTATTGGTGGGTAGGTAAAGCACCTTCCTCATCTCCTGGGCTGTGATACCGTCAGCGCCGTAGGCGGTCATTGCCAGAGCAGTGTGTAGGCTTAATGTTGAAACAACTAAATTCTTTGAGTTCTCGGCTATGTTCTAAAACACCATTCTCGTGTATGAGTATTTGTAAATGAAAATGATATTCAGCATGTAAATTTGTATTATTTTAAGTAGCGTTTAAGCGGGGTCTTTTTGCAACATAATTGTATCATTTACCGGTATACGCAACTTAAAAATATGGAAAAAAAAATTTATTAAAATGTATAATTTATAATGTGATTTTACTGCGTATATCTGTGTTCTTAAAACAAATTTCAGCTAGCTAACTCTTAAATAACGTCGATATTGCAGTAGAAGTAAAAATTACGTTAAGTTTCGTATATATGACTACTACCACACTAAAGATTGCATGCTCAACTTTTTTTTATAATATTAATTATATGTGTACAATTCATGTGTAGTAATTCATGCGTGCAATTATTGACACACTGCGCAAGACTTAACAAAAATATCTATCACAATTTATAAAAGTGACGCAGCGCCATGCGAACAAATATAAAAAAAATGTATAAAACCTCAGTGTAGAAAATGCTTTAAATAATTATTGGGTAATTAGGTTTCATACACTTTTTTTTATATTGTGTTCGCGTGGTGCTGAGTGAGTTATATAAATTGTAATTGATATTTTTTGCGAGTCTTGAGCAGTGTGTGCCGAGAATAGCAAAAAAAATTACTTACGCATGAGCTGTACACCACGTTTATATTTATTTTGCCGCGGGTAGCGTCATTCGTACCTACGGATCGAACTGCTACATGCTGCAATGCACTTACATAAAATCGAAAAGCATTTTTCCTACCTCGGGCGTTTTTTATCATCTGGTGCACCCCCGGTAGGAAAAAAAGGATTCGCCACTCATGTGCATCCGACCAGGGGGGTCCCAACAACCCGCCCAGGGACCGCCCTACTTAAGAGATGCAATTTGTGACGAAAACTACTATTAGGTGACAATGCGTATATCTGAATTATTAATTTTCCTAATGTTTGGCTGCTGTAATATGTACATAGTAGAAACCACAGTATCTTGTTAACCCGAATAAAGTGACCAATCCTTGTATTGTCTTCAGTAATAAGAGTAAAGTAAGGTTTATGCTTTGGTTTACGATTATCTATTACATGTGAGTTGGCAGGTTATGTTAGATTTGTTTTTTAACTGGGAACTGCTCAAAGTAAATCCGAGTACTTTAAGAGTATACATATATTGATACATATGTAAGTAAAAATAGCTATGGACTAAACTAAGAATCCAAACTTTACTCTTATTACTAAATATTGTAACTGAAGATATACATAGTTCTTTTGAAAAAATGTTCTCATGTACTCGTTTTGACATCTCAACAACCAAACAATGCAATAGATAACAGCAATAAATCATTTGAATTTATCTTATTCCTTCCAATCATTTTTGACAAGTTTACATGAATTATGACAAGTCCATCAGTAGCGAAGGGTAGCGCCGCCGCTACATACGACAGAGTGAATACATACAAGTATAGGTACACATAGACGTACCTTGTGAAAGTCCCCAGTGAATTTTTCGATGCTGTTGATAACATTCAGAACCGCTTCCTCATTTGCTATAGCCATCTCAGCCATTTTTTCTAGCCTAACTCCTCTTTTTTTATTTAATATGATAACGTGTTAACCGAGGCAATCCGCCCGAATAGCTGCCAGACGCGTGAGCTTCTCATTGATGTGTAGTATGGTTGAGCTCCGTCAATATTACCTACAGTGGCAATCGTATTCTTGTAGTGTTTATCTACTACTGGTTAAGATAGGAATTTTCTAATGCTCGAAATGGGTGTAGTATGTTATGTATTCAGGATCGGTAGTATATATTCATTTGTATCAAAACCATAGATTCCTAATCAAGTTAAATTTTGATCATGTATAGAGAATAATATATGTCGTATATGTAGAGAAGATATTAAAATTTAATTTATATGTTTGTATCAGTCATAAAAATTTTGATGCATTTATATTAATTAGTTATTCACATTAATTAGGATATATTTAATCATAATTTAAAGACAGAGAAAGTTGATGAAAGATTTGTTCTAAGCTAACTCTGCCACGCTTTGCGTTTTGGGAAATGAATTTATTCAGTAACTTTTTCAAATACTGTTTGTTCGTAATCTTCCATCTTCGATAAACATGTAAAATAGTGATAGATATGATTGATATGTAGTTGTTTTTATCCTATTAGGCGGTTGTTTAATAGATTCCAATATCAGTGGTATTCAGGCGAACTGATGATAGAGGGCAGTTTTTTTTTTATCCTTCTTAGAATGTTAATGGGTCCCGTAACAGAAATAAATTCCATAAATTATTTTAAAAAAGCATAGAAGATTAATATTTTTAATCAAATTATGGGGGTTGGCACGTGAAGGTCGCAGAGGCGTAGTGTTAAAAAACCAATGAATATTTTGAACCCTTTTTACCATGTATTTTTATACGTATTTTCACTTTTTACAGATGAATACATGATGTATTCTCTATAACTAAATTTCAACACAAATACAATCGCGTTCTTTAAAGGTAATCCTTACTTTGACTGTTTTGGTATGAAAACAGTTATATCATAGAATTTTAAATAATAATTCCTTTTTTTTTTTTTTTTCGAATGCTTCAATTCAGCTTACACATCATTAAACCACTTTAAATCGGTGCACCTTTGTCAACTGAGCATGATATCCTTCGCATTTCGCTGTATACTTATCATACATAGATCTATGATATATGTTCCATCATCCGCTTCGCTGTAAAAGCCTTATTATTTCATTTTGCCAAGTTAAAAAAAAATTTCATTTCAAATTGTCCTTATTGTTTATATTTTTTGTTGTATCGTTGTCTGGGAGAAACAAGGTACTATCTCGGTTTGCGCTGAAGAAGTTGATATCTCGGTACAGCAGGAAAAAGGTCCATTTCGCACGGAAAAAAATGTAGGAGGCTGGAACGTCAAATTGTTTGGGACACTTAGATTCCGAAAAATATTGAATCCGAGTATCTAGATTGGAGGCCTGTGACTTCAAAGAGTATTAAACTCGTATAGCTCTTAGCTCGAGATCTCACACTTTAAAATTTGGCGGCTCAGAATCCAAATTTTGAGGTTGTGCTACATCTATAGCTCACTGCAGTCACTCGGCTCGTTTAAGCCGGTTTACTCGGCATTGAGCAATAGCTTTAGCCCAACCTCGAAATTCGGACACCGAGTCACCCAATTTCAAGATGTGAGACCTCAGCTTAAAGCTGTGTGTGTTAAATACTCCATGAAGTCACAGGCCTCCTATCTTGTTGTCTGGGACTTCTTGCTTATCTGTTTAGCGCGTCAAATTGTTTTGAAGTCCTGTAATTCTAATTTTGAATAGATTTTAGTCGTTTTCGGGCGTTTTGTGAGCATTCAATACTTTTTGAAATCTAAGTGATCGAAAAATTTGACATTCTGGTTTTCAAAATTGTTTTCTGTGCGGCGCTGCGGGAAGAAAGGTACTATCTCGGCACCACAGAAAAATGGTTGTATCTCGGAGCAGCAAATAAACAATCGACTGTTTTTTTGACCGCTTATAGGTATCCGAGCTATTGACTTTTTCCCGCAAATCTGAAATCATTTGGTTTTTTCTAATCAATCCGATGTTCAACTTAGTATTTCCTTTGAGGCATATCAAAGTTAGGCATGCGCACGTGATCCTTCATGTTTTACAGGTCTAATCAATACAACTTTACTTGGATTGCCTTGTATAGCATCTTGAATGAACTCCGAAAATCTTGACACTCTAACGTATATTGTTGGTTCTTTTGATTCATCGCAGTCTGTTTCCGCAATACTTGCTATTCCAATAACTTTGTTCTTTAATATAAGAGGACCACCACTATCGCCCTGCAAATAGAGAAATATAGGCGTTTGTTAGTAGCAAATTTAGAAATATCACATAGATGTGCCTTAATACTAAGGTGGCAGTATCAGACTACCATTATTGATAGTATCTCGTCTTCTCCTATCATTCGTTCTTACTAACACACTTAAGTTAATACATATACTGTATGCGTAAATATGTGTAGTTAATGTACATAAAGACTTCCGTTATTCATCCAAATGAATTTTTTTAGCACCATATTCTTGAATTTTTTTTATACTGTATGAATGAAGATATTTATTTTTAAAATCCTAAAATTACATTAGAATAATTCGAATTACATTAGAATAATTCGAATAATATTTTTTATTTTGTTCTGATTTTCTTCAGGATTCAAAACATATTTTCAATCTATGTATAGCAGTAGTATAGGAATTACCTAAATTTTTTAAAGCCAAGATCCAAATAAATGATTTTTGCTAATTATGAGGGTTTTCATTACAAACGACCCAATTACGGGAAATGTTTATTTTATCATGAGATTCAAGGAATTCTTATAGTATTACAAATAGTTTTTCAGTCTTCAAAAATTTTTCAAAGTAGCAGTAAAAACAAGAATGAGAAATCAGTCAATGTTTTTTGGCACAGCATCAGTACATAATTTTGGGATTCTTAAAGAAGAAATATTTGTATATGCTTCTCAGAAGTAGTTTAAGAGCAGGTAGTCTAAAAAATTAAACCTTGTGAAGTACTAGCACTTTCATATACATATTAATACGCGCTGCATATTATGTGCACACGTACA
Organism: Copidosoma aretas; assembly: GCA_030522625.1. Lineage (NCBI taxonomy): Eukaryota > Metazoa > Arthropoda > Insecta > Hymenoptera > Encyrtidae > Copidosoma > Copidosoma aretas. The sequence goes on along the minus strand of JAPYYV010005973.1, from coordinate 8,825 downwards.
TGCACCAAGTGTAAGTGAGATAGCTTCATGAGGAAGGAAGCATTATCTTGCTATTAAAGCTGCCTTTGAAGAATTTTCATGACACTTCTTAAAATTACTAAGTTGTAGGGTACTTTTTATACAGAAAGCTAAGTGTTATACCAACTAATATTACCATTGCTTTGATAATAATATTGCGTATAGTCATTTTTTCTTGTTCGTGAAGAGATCTTTTGAATGTATGAAGGAATAAATATTAAATTAACATGTTATTTTGGTTTGTATTAGCGGAGTAAGATATTATTGCGACGGGCAATTGGGGGGAAAAGGGTTCAAAACATCGACAGTGCACTTAATTTTTTGTAGCAAAGTCACGAAAGCTTTTTTTAGCGACGCTAATGTCTACTAAAAATAAAAACAGTGACAGCTAATATTTTACAGTACAGAATGTAAAAGTTAAAAAAAATACCGCTCGCTGGAATACACTTTAGGCCATACCCCCGTCAAAAGTACTATATTGCGTCTCCGATTTCAGGGTTAAAAGTGCCACATTGCCTCTCTGGTAATGAATCGCATTCATTACTTGTAGAAAAGTATTTTTTTCTACCTCGGGCTTTTTGATCGTTTGGTGCAACCTCGGTAGGAAAAATATCTTCCCCCACTAATGCGCATATCTGGCCAGGGCAATCACAATGATTCATCGGATGTTACTTGGCAATTGCCCTCGGGTCCAGTGATCACCCTGGAAATATGCACATTATTGACGAAAACTACTATATCGGCTTAGGTAAAAACATTGACGAGAGGGAGAACAGGACACATTCCTCCCTAGTTTCGGAATATACTATTGTTTTAAGTAAGCGTTAGTACTGTAATACATGATGAATATATATGCATTTTACATTCATTAAATACATATTGTAATCATGTACTCAAGTTATGACGCACACTTTGATAGAAATTAATTACATTGATTGGTATTTTAACCACGTCTATATTCTATATCGTTGGATATATTTCTCGTCGTTTCTATTCACTTTAATTGACTTGAGCGTCGATGGAAAAAAAAATTCGTCATTTTTCTATCAAAATAAAGTCCACTGTCGTTATTTTTTACCTCTCCTCCCCCCTCATTGCGACTAGGGGCTACGCGATGATAATACTTTTAAAAGTGTTATAATAACAATGTTTATATTTTATATTACTGTAAAACTGTATCTGTTGCAATTTGTGATGTTATTAGAAAATTATTCAAATTACATACATCGCAAACGCCGTGATATTTGATATGCTTCGTTATTGTCGAGGGCTGTACCATTTGTCCACACAATATATTTGAATTAGTTTTTGCGTCACATTTTTCTAAGTCGATAATTTTTACAGATCCTTTTTTTAGTATTCCATAATAGGGTGTGTCGTCTTCGACCTCAAAATATCTATGGTCATTTGCACCAAAACCTAATACGGTCGCAGTTTGGCCTACAAGATCTTCTTCTTTTTGTGAATAGGATGCCACGCCAATACGTGAATTCTTAACATCAAATTTTTCTCCAAGCTAAAAAAAAAAAATTTTTTTAAATAAATTTTTTTTGAGAAAAAATATGTAATAAAATTAACATAAATATGAATTATGTACTTACTTTCAAAACAGCTATGTCATTCGAATCTGGATTAGCAGATTTTTCCAGTTTTAACTCCTTGTGAAAATAAATGTAAGCCACGCCTATTTTAAATGTTTTGACTCTCACGTCTACTGTCCCTGCGACAACAAAGTATGGCTGTTCTACGTATGCAATGACATTGTCATCGTAAAAGCAATGGGCCGCAGTCAAAACTATGTTAGAAGCAATGAGTGTGCCACCACAAAGGTGTTCTTTGCTATCTTGTACAGAAACTACATAATTGTAATCACTTATAAGTACTTCCACTTCTACACCGCCAATAATATTTTCTAATTTTAATCCAGTAACTGCAAAGTTCGTAAAAATTTTCAATGATGCTCCAAATAGAAAAATGTAATATAAAAATAAGAATTAAGACTAGTCACTTATTATAATATACGTACACTGGGCAGAAGAAACCGATATTGTAAAGAAATAAAGAAGTAAATGTAAGTGTAATGTGACCGTAGATGGAAAATGTGGATTTGTTAATTATGTATCAAGAAAACAGTATAAGGGAAGTAAGAGATTGTAAAATCTGTTCTTGGAGATAAATATGTATATTATATAGAACATTGTATTCTACCGTAAAATCTACAGGATGAAAAAGCTGGATTTTATTGAGATCTACAATTTTGTCCTTTCACACGAATGTGCAAAATGTACATATAGTCGGGCAGAATTTGCACATCGGAAAAGTTAATTTTTACTTTCATTTTTTTTTTGTAGATTGCTGTGTCAGTAATAACATAATAAGTTAGTACATGTGTACAAGGTCGAAAAAATGGTTAAAAACGGTCAAAACCGTTAATATTAAAAGTTATAGTCTTAAAACTGGGGAATGTTGTTCTCTTTAATAAAAACTGTCCAAATAAAGACCATCAGGTTCGATCATGATCACAAAGAATTACAAATTTGAGTTCTGTCAGGAACAAAAATTATTCATATTTTCTGTTTAAAAATAGATTTTTTTATTACGTAATATTGCCGATAACACATAATGTGAAATATATGATGGATTATAAAATTGAACATTTAGTAATAAATTGATAAAATTGTAAAAGTATTGGAAAATTTGACTGCGTCATATTTAATTATAGTTTTTGCCCCTATTAAATAGGTAGCAGTCATGCCTTTAAAACAAAAGTTTTTTTTTCAGAAATTTAGCTACATATGTATAGTTTGAATCTTAGATTTTCTAAATAATATTAAAATACGAGACTTGCTAACATACCATTGCTGATATATACAACAAGAAATAATCCCAAAAGAATAAATAGATTACTCCAGATCATATTGGATACTTTGGGTAAGGCTCTTTGACTGAGCGAGTGCAACGGAAGGTTATCCCTTATAAGATAAAACAAGCAGAAGTTCGACTGACATAAGTTCGACAGATATACGAGTTGATTAGCCATATTTGAATTAATTGTACATTGAATTGACATTTTATCGATTAAAACTATAGGCACTACCGTGAATACTGTTCAAACATCTAAATGTAACGTTGAGTACAGTAGTTAGTGAAAATATTTATTTTGCCCCGAGACTTCTACGGATGACGCAGAACCAAATGGGAAAAACACATTTTATATTTTTCATGTGCTTCATGCTCATTTTTAGTCACTAGAGTGGCTATGTCAAATTGTAATTTTTCCAGCTCATTACAATTGTCGATCTCTTTTCAAGTATACCATATCGATTCTTTTGAATTAATAATTTTGACTCTTCTACATTAAAATTTTACAAAGAATCCCAGTTTTATTGAAGCTACTCGATTATAACATAATAGTAGTTTACGCTACTGTAGGGCGCAAAGTGCAACTTCGCGCCCTTAGGTGCACTTTGTGCCTGCCGACTACTTTTCCGCCCGTGAGCCCAAAGTAGTCAAAGGGCAGGCCTGTGGGCAGGTCAACTTTTTCTAACTTATGTGATATATATATATATATATGTATATATATATCGGCTTAATGTGCTGGAATCGAGCTGCTATGAATAGCACATAAGTGGGAAAAAGTTTACTTGCCACAGGCCTATCAAAGGTTACTGAGGGCGTGAAGGCTCTTACCCGTGTTGTGTATTCTATGTTTCTCTTTGAAGGTGCAAACTTAGAGCAGCTTATACAGTGGAAAGAACTTGTATTGTATCCAATTAACAATCAAAGAAGACATTTTTTGATTTTTTTACAATTGCATTTTTTGCATGCATGGTATGGGTGGAAAGAGGTTCTGCGCCACAGAGCGACACGGGGGTAGGCTCCGTGGGCTCTCTGTAATAGTGTGGGACTATTTGGGGAAGTGTGGGGTAAGGATGCAGAAAAATATGGCTAGAAGAAGGGATTAGTTGAGGTAAAAGGGAGGCACAGCTGGGAATTTAGAATCAACACCCTCCACACCAAGGTGATGGAAGGTGCCCGTAAATATTAACTCTCTTTGTCAGCTTTTTTCAGGTTTTACAAAAATAACTCTTTTATTTATCGGTCCACACAGGTTTTTTTAGAGCTGATAGCTGATTTGCAACACTCTTGCAGTGCTTGCCTTGGCTAAGCTCAAATCTGTCAGATTATGTGAACCCTTTAACGAACGCTGTGATTCGGCATGATAACCGTACTACCAGCGCCACCCTGGCTGCTTAAAATTCAACCATAACCTGATACATTTTTATTGTTTTGAAGTTTTCGCGGGCTTTATGATAATTTTGGTGCAATCTGTACTGTGCATTATCTTTGCTTTCGGATAACACAAACACAACTATGAATAAATATATCAAAACAAATAATCTATTGTGCGGATATCACAAAATACAGACTGTACCAATATTATTATGAAGTCCGCGGAACTCTCAAAGCAATAAAAATGTTACAGGTTATGGTGGCATTTTCAACCGCCAGGGCAGCACTAGTAGTACGGTTATCATGCCGAATAAGTCATGGTCAGCTTTTCATTGAGAGCTTGTCCTTGGGTCGCTGCACTTTTAGGAAGCGTCGCAATCGATAATTTTGTCTGCCCGAATGAGATTAGTAAATTGAAAATCCATTTTTCTTCGTACTTATAATTTTTTTGAGTGAAGTACTTGCTATTTATATTAATTAAGCGTGGTTGAGTGGCATTCTCCAGTCGGTAAAATATTGGGGTTTCGTAACTGAATGTAGGTTTGGTTCAAGACAAATTACACTAATCATTGAGTATTATGCACGAAAGGGCAGACACGTTCGATAAACTGATATTAAACAAAATAAATTGCAGATGATCTTTGTCCGTCCGTCATAAAGCATTTTTGTACGTTTTTGTAATAAATTTTCAACAAACAAACTTCTTGTTGATTCAGATAAACTCTCACACGGTTGATGAAAATACTTTTGTGACGAATCATTCATCACTTTTCCATCAGCACAAAGATCAGTGCTCAAAATGTATACTTCTTTTAAGACCTGTTACACAGTTCATCAATAAAAATACGGGTTGGTTCCACATTGGTCGATTAAACTCTATTCAATACACAAGGTCTCTCGCCCTCCCCCCCTCCTCTTTCTCTCCCGATTCGAATCGATGGAGGTGCCACCTTTCTTTAGTAAAGACAAATAGTGTGCACGCCCGCTTCTCGTGATCAATTGAATTCTTGATCAGAGTCATAAGATTAAAACGAAATGTTTCAAAATTGTGTTTTGAATGTCGATTCGGTAACACTTGTTTTTGAGTTAGATTAATGTATCAGCATAGACATGAAGCAAATCAAGGTGCGCCACCCGATACTCGTGATAATACCGCACTTGAAATACCCTAGTTAACACGTGAACACCTGGGGACGAAACTAATCATTCTTGCACGAAAATGTTTAATAGAGAAGACTTTGAATGCCAAAAAAAGTACGTCGGAGGCTGCAGGTCCACAAAGAGGTGACTGCAGTGTAAGGGCCCCAAGAAAAAAGAGAAGAAAAAGCAAAAGAGGGGCACATGGCACAGAAGAAAAGGATCGAGACGTCGAATGAACGAGCCAGCGAACGAACGAACGAGTAGAAGAGAGAGAGAGAGAGGAACGTAATCTTACGTATCAATTAGCCTCACGATCCCAGGGGCCTTACCCCCCGCGGGCCTTTGACCGCTCGCCGACGCCGCTTCTTCTTCTGCCCCCCCCCCCCCTCCTTCATGAGGTGTGAGAACTGACAGAGATAGTGTTGCCGCTCGCGCGAGCGAGAGACGTCTTCATCGGCTGCCCCGCGGGGCGACTTTTACTCGTGCGCGCGTTCGTGTGCGTGCGTATAATGCATTCACATACGTGCAGCGCGCGAACGAGCTTTCGTAAACATCGAGCGCGTTTTGGAGCTAACATCTTATCACCGCGGAGTCTAGGCTTTTGTTGCTACGACAATGGATTATGTTCTGTACCTGGTTGTTACTGTCGGTGACGATTGTTATTTATTGGCGATTGAATTGCAGCTAGTTGAAACTGTGGCCCTCGATATGCTCACCTTGTTGTTTCAAGCCTGTGATTATCGATGTAGTATACATTGTTTTTGATTAGTTCAAATCCAGTACAACAGAGAAGAAAAAACGATAAAATTCTTTTTTTCAAGATCAACGGTATATTAGATAAAATAACAAGTAATTATTTTTTCATAGCAAAAGGATGGGGTGCTAAAGTTTTATTCTTAATATTATCACATTTTTAATCATACTAATTTTTTTGTGTGCAGTATTCCTATTGAATTATAATTTTGCCATGGATCATGAAAAATTGTTCTTGATGGTATTCTCAGATTTTAATGTTCTTGTAAAAGTTCACTTCATAATAATTGATGTTTCTTTTTATAATCTATTGATCGATGTACAAGATACCTACAAACGTTGTAATACAAAATTATCCACAACGCGACAATATATCTTTCACGTACCAATGAACTTCGTCCGAAGAATTCGAGAATTCACAATTAGCTGAATTATTAATGGAGAAACTACGTGTACCCTTTCAACCGACCCGCGTTATAAATGAAATTGGATTTTATCACACAAAGACGTACACGAGCGACGGTATTAAATTATTTTTCGGAGACGTCTTTATTGACCAGCTCCACGGGGGTACAGTCGCGCGGAATTTTTCGATAAATCGATCTCTACGGCCTGTACAATAAGGCGAGAAAAATCCCTTGCACCGTGATGTTTTTTTTTATTATTATCAAACGATGATGCAATGAACGTTGTAACTAATGAGCTTGTTGGAATACATCAGTGGGATACTCGATTTTTCTCGCAACAATATTTCAGCTATAACAAAGCTTGGTAATTTGTATTGAAAATTTCTTTTCAGCATAATGATTCCGAAAATCGAGTGCACTGTAAAAGTATTGATGTTAGAAGCCGTAATAAAAGTGTTTACTTTATCGTGTAATGAATTGGTATTGCCGCAATGATGGATAACACTACGTCAAAAGTAACGCTCACGCGGCATCGCCATCATCATTATTACCATTGAGAGGGAAAAAAAAAATGAAAAGATCATACCGTGGATAAAAAATTATCCAATAAATCCTAATTTCCCAATGCTCCTCTTGACGCCTTCCCTTTCATCGCGCCTGTTTTTCTTGATGTGATTTTTTTCCTTCATTCCATTAGGCCTCATTAATTAAAACGTCCATTAAACGTAATGCTTTCTCACACCTCGAAAATTCTGACCTGAAAAAAAAAAGAACGCGCTACACACGAGAATGGGAATGTTTGATGGACTAAACGCAATGTAATCCACCGAAAAGGATAGAGCCGCTCGCCTTGACGTAGTTCCCTCCGATGCAATCGATCTCGCTCGGCTGTTAAAATGCAGCTGTTGAGCGTCGCGAAAAAATCCTTGAAAATTCTCGGAGCATCGAATAAGCGGGTAATAGCAATGGCAAGTCGCGAGCTCGTGGCACAGCATGATAACAACGCACGCCTTGTAAATGTCGGGCTTAACAGCTCGCTCTGTGCTCGATGCGCTCTAGGGTAAACCGTGCGATCTTTTCGATGCATCGAAAAAATAAATCAGGCCTCGGAAAAATTAATCTTATCCTCTTGACCGTTCGCGTACGGATGAACGAGCCGTCGAATATAGGGGGTCATGCGAGAGATGGGTATCTCTCGACCGCAGCGTTGTCGATTTTTTTTGTAAAACGTGTTTAATACGATACTAATCAAAGCTCGATACCACCCTTCCTAAAAAAAAGGTATAATATTTCAAACCTCATTTTCTCGAACATCAAAACCCAAGCATCTTTGACAACCCCTACTTATACCCGAGAAAACATTAATTTTTCTTTTTCGCACGCCACCGCTTTCTCTAAACGTCAAAAAATCCCCGTAGAGCCATTCGCTCGTTTACGCCTCCGTTTTCCAAAAAGATACTTCAGTCCATCCGTCGAAGGAGCCTCAGCAGCTGCAGCTCGCCCGAGCGGATGATATATTACCTAACACCTACGAAAGAGGCCGCTGCCACCTGCAGGGGGTCCATGCAGAGGAAAACTCCGATCCGGAGCGGCACGATCCATCTCCCGGCGCGCACGCGGCACGACCCCTCCCCCGGCGCGCACAATTCTGCCGCGCGGCGCACGGATGTGGGCGCCTTTTGTTTTATCCCCCCCCCCCCCCCCGATGCTTTGAAGTGCACTTCTCTCCCTCGCTCTTTCCCCGCGTGAAATTTAGCCATCATCATTATCGTCAGCGGCTGGACGTCCTCCTCCGCCGTCCCGTTCGACGATACGAATTAAACTCACGGGAAACACAAATAGTGTATGCAACGTAAGCACGCGCGCACAGAGGGATATCACAGGATGGCAGTGCAAACGTCGCGGAGGGACGTAAGAGTTAAGGGCGCAGCTTAATACTCGCCGAGGATCCTCCCCTCCTTTTCTCCCCCCCCCCTTGCACAGACGTCTCTTGTTGCTCGCCCAAAACAAAAAAAAAAAAAAAAAAAAAGAAAGAAAAGAAAGAGACGGCAAACGAATAAGAGTCGCGTCACGCGCCCCGGACCCGCTCGTGGTTAACGAATTCAAATTAGCCCACGTTCGCACCTCGGCTGATTAAGCCGGCCATAAGTCTCTTTCTCTCGCACACTCGCATGTATACACACATCATATACACACGTACCCGCTCCTCCGCATGTCTCTGCGCCCGCGAAATGAGCCCGGTGAGGTGCCCCCCCCTCCCTCCCCTCTTCCATC
>JAPYYV010005972.1:0-20560 GCA_030522625.1 Copidosoma aretas | reverse complement strand
TTGAGGTTATGTATATTGTCAACAAATATTGATAAAACTGTCGTTGTAACTTCTGAAATTTACGTATGTATAGTATATAAGCTATTACTAGAGCTTAAGCACTTTACATTCTTATATTTTTGCATCTACATTAATTTAACCTTAAATTGTTTATATCTTCTTAACGGTTGTTTATAGCGCTCTGAAACTCCATAGGATTGTTATTAAGACGTGTTTGAAGCTTTTACACTACTTATAATTGAAATTAAAACAAAAATTTTTTTTTAATTTTCGTCGCACGCAACGTTGCGAACTTCACAGTCATATCCTTTACCCAAATCCTTACTTTCACTTTTTATTCTCTCTAATTTCCTACTTGACTACCCCCACCTCACCACATCTCAATATAAGGCAGTGATAAGATAGCCGGGAGGCTTAGTCAGTGCTCGGGCTCGCCGACTGACACATCTATCCTCTGCGGTATATGGCAGCTGTCTAAGCTCTCAACCCTGAGCTCCTATCTTCTATTTTTTCCCTCTGCGTTTCCTCTACTTCTTACTTTCAATGTTTATCCCCTCGGTTCCCTTACTACCCCAACCTCACCACTGCTCCATATATAGCAGGTGAGGGAGCCGGGAAACTTAGTCAATACTCGGACTCGACAACCGACATCTATCCTCTGTGGTATCTGGCAGCAGACTATGCTCTCAACCTTGAGCTTCTACCTCCTACCCCGGCCTTCTTCATTTACGCAACTCCTTATCCCCTCCATTCCTGCACCTCTACGCTTTTACACCATTATTTCTTAATATACGAGGTCTGTTCGAAAATTATCGCAAATTTTAAATTTCCGCGGGCTACGTGTATTTTTTTTTTTTTTTTTGTAGCGTTATGTTAGTACTCATGTTCCTAACTTGTGTTGACAGCGGCGGCCATTTTGAATTATTCGTTAATTTTTGACAGCTGTTGTGCTTGGATGTGTTTTGACTCGTCTTCGATTTTTACCTAATCCAAAAAATGGATCAAAGAATCTGTATCAAATTTTGTGCGGAAAACAAAATAAATTGCGCGGACGCATTCCAAATGTTGACTGTGGCATATAGTGAAACCACCTTGGACCAAATCAACGTTTATCGGTGGTACAAAATATTCCTCAGAGGGCCGAGAAGATGTGATCGACGAACAGCGTGCCGGACGCCCGAGCACGTCAACAACAAACGAAAACTTTAATAAAGTGAAGTAAATAGTATAGGCCAATCGACGAATCACCGTTAGAGAAGTTGCTGAGGATCTAAACATATCGATGGACTCGTGCCATTCGATTTTAATCAGTGATTTGAGCATGGGTCGGGTCGCCGCGAAATTCGTTCCAAAATTGCTCAATTTTAACCGAAAAAAGGGTAGCGTTAACATTGCTAAGGAGATTTTAAACTTGGTCCGTGACGACCCAAATGTGCTCCAGAGGTTCATAACTGGTAAAAAATCATGGGTGTATGGTTGTAACGTGGAAACTAAAGCTCAATAAGCCCAATGGAAGCTGCCGCATGAACCAAAACCAAAAAAAGTGCGCCAAGTTCGGTCGAACGTGAAGGTTTTGCTCACAGTTTCTTACGATTGCAGGGGCGTGGTGCATTATAAGTTTTTACCACAGAGTAGAACGATTAATAATAAATATAACCTGCAAGTGATGCGCGATTTTTGGAAAGCAATCCGCCAAAAATTCCCGGATTTGTGGAAGAAAAAAAGCTGTCTTTTGCACCATGATAACGCCCCTGCATACACATCGTTGCTTGTGCGCAAATATTTAGCCAAAAACAACACAGTAATGGTGCCGCAGCCACGGTATTCTCCAGATCTGGCCCTCTGTGACTATTTTCTGTTCCCAAAACTAAAGAGGCCCATGAAAAGACGATGCTACGCCACGATTGAGGAGATAAAGCCGGCATCGAAGGAGGTGCTGAACAGGATCACAAAAAATGATTTTTTAAAGTGCTTCGAGGATTGGAAAAAACGTTGGAAAAAGTGTATTATATCAGAGGGAAATTACTATAAAGGAGACAAAATAGATATTCATGAATAAATAAATACTTTTTAGAAAAATAAAAATTTCGTGATACTTTTTGAACAGACCTCGTATAGCAGTGATGACAGAGCTGAGGAGCTCAGTCGCTTGAAATTTTTTAAAGTGTACCGACAATAAGTACTGCTGCTACTAACTAGTAGAGGTAATCAAGTGGTTTTTCAGAGCAAGTAAAAAAAATTTGTTTTTTAAAAATTATTTTTTAGTCGAAAAAATATGTTGAAGGTAGTATGTCAGTACTACCGACGTCAAATAAAAGTAGACTCGCCTAACCTCTAATAATTACATGAAAGAGTATACCTATGTATACTACAGAATAGCTGAAAAGCATCAATTTTAGACTGATATTAAGTACTATTAGTTCTTATACGCACCTAATCAATGTTTTAGAGCTGCAAAATATTTCCGAGGTTTTCAAACTATGCTCCATTAATTGTAATCAAGACCTTGCAGGTGATTTTTGTACAATGCGGATTAAAATCTCATATCTCATGAAAATGCGTGCTGATTGCTCAAAATTTCAAAACGTCCATAACTTCTTTTACGCGTATCCTAGGTCCACAAAATTTTAAGAGATATATTTTTGCAGAAACAATAGCGTATGTCTACAAGTTCATCGGTATCTTGTAGGTCGAACAATATACGACAGTACTACCTAAAAAGCAACTAATCTAATTTTTTTGATGAACACAAAATCTTGAATATCGTGGTGGATCCAAAATGGCGGACCATCTTTATCTCTAGAAGCTCCTAGATACAATTGTTACGATTGCGAGTAACAATTAAAACACGTTAATTTATAGAAATAAAAACAAACTTTATTGGGAGACGAAAACAGAAGTAAACAGCTTAAGGTTAGAAGCTTGAGTAACTAATGTTTTTCAATAACAAAACAACGCCTAGTAACGCAGAGCAACATTTTCGAAGCGCGGCAATTCATACATTCTACGGCTTTGTAACCATGTTTCAAACATTATCCCCTCCTCTTTCAGATTGTCGACTCGACAATCACAAAACTATATGCAACACATTACTCCAAAACATTACCATCTTCTTCTAAAGTAGGTGCAAGATAAAAATACAGCTCCCGGCTAAAAAATTACTCTACTTGACCTCCCACCAAGTCACTAAGTACATTGCATCGAACTGTAAATCCAACTACAACCATATTTTCTATCACAGCTGCAGGACTTGAAATTTCCACCTTGACTCCACCGCCAAGTTACCGAGCATCTCTGATCTAATTGTATCTCATTCATCCAAGTACGTGTCTCTCTTCAGGGTAATGTGGAAGGTACACAGTTTAATCCTTGGACACGAAAAGAGGAATGACATTCCGTGGATCCCGTTTCACGTCCCTACTCAGGCATTTGTTCAACGTCTTCGGAAAAATTTATATCTCCTTTGGTTCTTAGTGGATTGTAGAACCAAACTTTTTGTCTTTCTAAAAAATCAACTTGTCTAGCTCGTTTGTCGTAATGGGTCTTGATCTTGCTAGGTGTTAGAGCCATGGTGGCTCTTGTCATATCATGAATTCTTGCAATTTCCGTTCTTAGCTTCTGTACATAATTTTTTGGCGATGAAACTTCAGCCCTAACATTTGGAGGGAGTCCTATTATCCGATCCAGCAGGAGCAGTAAGTCATCACCAGTGCACATTTCAGCTGGAGAGAACCCGGTCGTCGAATGTTTAGAGAATCTGTAAGCTAACAAAAATAGTGAGATCTAACAGTTTCAATCTTTTTGATTTTAGCTGAAAAACTTTGATAAATAATTAAGAATAGTTTGATGTTGGCGATCTACTTGACCGTTTTATTGTGAGTGTGAAGGTGTAGTTCGTGTTTTCCTAATTTTCAAAAATTCTGCTAATTCTTTCACTATTTCCGCGAGTCGAAATTTTTCCCTTGATCAGTATGTACTTCTAATGGAACACTATGACGACAAGCTATCATATTAGAAGAAATTTTAGCTATCGTTTTAGTCCTCATATTAGATAAGGGGATACCTTCTACCCATTTTGTGAAATTATCTACTATAACAAGGACATATTTGTTTCCTTATGAAAAAATTGGAAATGGGTCCAAAATATCCAATTCAAGTCTCTTAAAAAGTACCCCTGAGTAATAAATCATCATTTTACTAACTCATTTATCTGGTGGACCTTTCTTTGCAACACAAATTGTACACGTACGATACTGATTTTGACATCTTTCTTGCTAACCTAACATTCCTTCCGACTCTGTAAAATTATCAAGTAATGATCTTGCCTTTCCACGTAAACAATAAATCAGAGCAACCATTTTTGTATTTTCATCCCATCCATTTAATTTGGAGAAACCCCCATGTTGAAGGGGTCTGGTATTAAATTCTGGCCAGTGTGATTCTGACGGGAATCAAATACCTGCCACCCCCCCCCCCCTCCGTACGACAAACCCAAGGTATAGGGATCGAGTATTAAACTCCGGCCAGCGTTAAGCAGGATATATTTTGAACTTATATGGTTGAAGTTTTTAATACGCTTGCGGGAAAATGAGTTGGATGCTTGGCCATCTAGCGAGTGGAACGGAAGGCTGCGGGCGGCGGGCTGTTTGAATCGCCGTCGCTGCATGTACTTGTTCAGCGTTGCTGGATGTGGCTCCATAGTTCAGATATATGACTATTCCCGTACGAAGACTAGCACAACTCAGATTTCAGGACATATTTTCATGCAATCAAATGCGAAGAATTTGAAAAAAAATTTCTCGTGTAGAAAATAAGTACAGATGTGCCAAATTGACTTTAAAATAATTTCAAGACAACATAAAATTGAAAACTGAGCACGCTGAATCTTAAAGAGAATGTAAGATGGACCAAAAATAACCATTTTTACGGGTTTTTTATAGCACACATAAGATGCAGTAACAGAGAAGTTAAGATTCACTTAGAAACATAACTTTTATTTCCCATATTTTGGATATATCTTGATTAAGTAGTAGTTAAAATATTTTTTAAAAATTACAGCTTGTCAAGAATATTCATATAAATGTGAACAGACTTTTTTGACATGATTACATGACGGTATATCCTTTAAATAAAAGAAGCACGCTGTATCTTGAGGGAAAATCCGAATAAACCAAAAATAACGATTTGTATGGGTTTTCTGAAGAAGAAAACAATATCGCCCACGCTCATCAAGTAGTTCGTCAATATAATATCATTACTTTGAAAAAAGACATTATTACAGTACTTGAATGTGTCTTTGCTATATGTATTACAAAAATCGTACTTCTCTTGCACAACTGATTGTTAAAAGTTTTGAATAAAACAATTACTTTGAAAACAGGACATTTTTGCCAGGATAAATTAGAAAATAATTATTCAATATTTCAGCAACCTTATGTTGCCATCTTCGGGGCTACTTTTTTACAATTACAGTTGTACAAAGAACGACTAAATAACACATACATAAGTTCCATTTGAGACTAAAAAATTTATATAGTGCAAAGATGAAAACATAATTAAGTCAACAATTCCAATCAGTTATACATTCTTTTTGATTTAAACATATTAACGGGAATTCATCGATATCACACAACCCACATAGCAAGAATCGTTTCCAAAATGTTTCTAAAACGTTTCATTTAAAATGTACTAACGTTTCTCTGAAGAGCTCAGGGACGTTTAAGAAAGGTCCTCAAAACCGTGCAATGTCAGTTTCTGAACCCAGCATAAGTTTTTGAAACGTTTCCGGAAACGTTTATGCAACGTAACTAAATTTCGTGCAAATTCAGCAGAAAAATAAAATTTTTTCATTTTCTTAGCAATATTTTAATTCATAAATAATGACAACAGTAAGAGTAAAATTTAAACAATAAAACAAAACGCTGGGCCTGGGATATAAACTGGGTCCGCTAGGATAAGACGCGAGTATCTTGTCAACTTGTTACAGGATTGGATAAAATACGGCATAGGGGTAAATGTTACAGTTAGTAACACCTTTAGGATGATTGACCCCCTGTGTAATTTTTATATGTGTATATATATATATATATATATATATATATGCAGGCTCCATTTAAATACACATGTGGCGGTCAATCACTATCGGAAGGTCAACAACTGTACCATTCACCCCTATATAAATTACGACAATATAGGGTAGAAAAACAAGTATTTTCGTTTAGCATCGTTATAACTAAATTATGGAAAAACAAATGTCGGTTTGGATAACTTACTTAGTCTACTTACTTATTTAGAACATTTTTATCTTCGACAAATACTGTTTTTTGTCTTACGTTCGCTCTGGGGATTCAATGCGATATTCTACTTTCATATTGAGTTTGCACTCGATAGAGATTTCAAATGTGATGATTAGTTAATATATCGTCAAATATAAAAAATATTTCAATGATTTATATTTGTATAAATGCAGTTGTAAGAAGAAAAAAAAAGAATGGTACTTGTACCTTATGAAAACCTTTTTTTGTAAAGGAGAGATCTGATTTACTCTGGATCAGTGAATAAGATATGCTCGCTTTTCATCCAGGTAGTCCCTGCTCTTGTCCCTGGCATGGCGATTTTTTAAAATATTTTTAATTTTAATCTTATTGTTATTTTTTATGAATTTAGGTATTGCTAAAATAATAATGATAATTTGTTCTTCTCCTAAATTTGCACTGAATTCAGGTACGTTTCTAAAACATTCCATACGAACTTATGCTGAGCTCAGCGACGGACATTTTACTGTTTTAATTACATTTCAGAAACGTTTCTGAGATCTTGGGACAAAAGTTTTTAAATTTAAAATTAAACGTTTTAGAAACGTTGACGTTGGAATCAATATCACAACTTCTTGTGGTACTGTCTCAATTAAAGATGCAGTTGAACTGGTTGGAATTTTCGACTTAATTATGTTCCCACCTTTGCATTCGATAAATTGTTTGGTCTATCAATGGCCCTTATTCATATATTATTTAATAATTCTTTGTACGACAGCAATTTTTAAAAGGTAGCCCTGAAAATCGCGATATAAGGTTGCATATTTGACAATTTTGTAAAATAACTTTTTTAACAGCTGCTATGTTTTTAATAGCTGATAATTTTTTCTTTCTCTTTAAAAGCCTAACTTCTTCCGGCAGTCCCAAGACTGCTTCGTTTTTTTTTGAGTGCTGTACGAAACCTTTGACTTAAACAATAATTAAAGTATCTTTATATCCACAGGAATTTTTTTGTGTTTGCAGGAGTTACGTTCCTTAAGACTACTACGCATAAAAAAACTTGTTAGCGGAAATTTAGAGCTTATTAAAGAGGGTGGTTATGGAACGTTGTTTCATACGTGCATACAAAACAAATATGCATTCCATTCAAAATATTTGTTGTGTGCAACGTTTATTCAGATTTGTTAAAATCGATACAGCAAAATTTTTCCTCATTACTAAGCACATCCTTTGATGTTTGTTTGAGTTGCAGCATCTACATGACATTTATTGCAACGGATTATACAGCGCTTTGTATTAGAGTCGAACCGTAGACTGTCATTAACAGCCTCTTCCAAATGAGTAAAAATTTTTTCAATTTTCTTCGGATTTAACGACTTTTTTACTAATGATTACATCCCACTGTTTTTAGTTTCAAAGATGTGCAAATTTTTTATTTTTAAGATTCTCAGTCTATATGCCGAGCGAAAATATTTCAACGATATCAGATTAATGACTGTAAATCCATTTCCTTCTAAATCTTAAGTTTGGTCAAGCTACTCCTGAAGTGAGTTTTTTTACTAAAAATCCTGTCCTTACCATGGTCTGCAATTTTTGTCCAAGAATTATGTACGAATAGCGTCTAACATCAAGAAGGTTACATTATTTTCCATGCTCATTCTGAAAGTAAAAAAATAACCGTAAAATTACATTAGAGTAACCTTGAAGTACTCGTCTTCGTTTATTGTTAAACCTGTAACTATTGTCCACGAATAATGCACGATGTGAATAGCGTATAGCTTTAAAAATGTTTTATCATTCCCCATGCTTAGTTTGAATGTTAAAAGATTATCTTTAAATTGTAAGAGATTATTCTTAAAGTTTTTTGTTATTGTCATGAAAAAAATGTTCAAGTCAAAAATTTACAAATGAGAGTGCTTGAAAACCTTACCTCATTACGATCGTACGAAATACGTGAAAATTGAACAAATTATCTGTAAATTGCGGGGGCGGGGGGCCAAGCAAATTTGACCCTTACAACTATACATATTCCTATACTATATAGTTGTAAGGATTTGACTGGAAGTTTGGCCTCCTTGGCACCTCCTTCCGCCCTCTTATAAAATACGATTGTTCCTACGTTTTTTCCCTTAAATTTCGAAATAAATTTGCCCCTCCCTTGCGGCCTCTGGCCTCCTGCCCCCCTAGTAGATTTCACTACCGCCTTGCAGTTAAATGTTTAAAAAAATAGTGTCACATCAAGATTACTAAAGAGAAATCATATTTGGTTCAGCGTTGCATTAATAAAGATCATACAATGATAGTAAATATTGATGATAAGCAGAACATTTATAGATCCTTTTTTTTGCGGTACTACTAAGGCGCATCAGGTTGATCTGTTATTTAAATTGGGGAAAATATTGTAATATTATCATGATACTGGATAAAATTATTAATTTTTCAGACTAAAACCATGAATCAAGTAATTTATTCGACCTCTATATACTTTGTATTTTGAAAATTAAAAAGTTTATTCTAAGTTGTTATCAAAAAATCATGAAGCAACAATCTCTTCCTAGGCAATATTTTTTAACTAAAATTCATCATTTAACTCATTCGACTCATGTTAATTGCTTTCCGGTTCTTATATCTTGAAAAAAAAACATGCGTTTGGCTAGGATTAAAAAATTCCTAATTAAAATATAATTTAATTTTATCAAAACTTTGCCCTTAAGATTTGATTATCGTTTTAGAAAAAGCAAGGAAAAATTCGAATTGTTTTTTGTAAATAATAAATTGTAATAGAGAAGAATTATTAGTATTTTAAATAATTCTTAGAACAAATTATTTGTTTCCTACATTTATACCTGTAAATATTTCAGCTTCAATGATATGTTCAAACAATTTTGTAATTTTTTATCCTGTTCCATTACAAAGCTGATTTAATGTACTTGGATTTCAAATTTACATTATGATCGAGTTAATTTTCAAATAAAGTTTATAAGGATGTAGACCTTTACGAATACTATTAGAAATTTTCATTGGTAAGTTAATATAAAAATCACTAGATTTATCAACACCTTTATGTGTTGCATTATTAAAACTATAAAAAATCTTTGTCTATCCATCCATTGGACTCAAAATTTTATTGTAAAAAAGAATTCGTATAGTTATTGTAAGAAGTATTACACTATTTATTGAAAAATTATTCACCGTCTTAAAGATTTTGGAACGTATGTCTCTTGTGTTCCACATTTCAGGAATAACGAATATCTGATTTTTTTCTTTACTAATCCTACGTGGTAATTTTGAGATCTCGTGATCATATAAACTTATATTTATGCTTAGCTCTAATATTTTGAAAGACTACTGAAAAAATTAAGATTATATAGATTGTACGATAATCATGGAAATGTTACTGTTTTTTAATACAAAAAGTATTTGTTTTAATACAGTTAATAGTTAATCATTAAAATTACTAATAATTTTTTGCGAAATATTCAAACTTCTTTAATGTATTAACAATTTTTTTTAGTACTTACCAAAGTATTGACTAAAATAACAGAATGTCTTGTATGATTACTACTAGCAGTGAGAACGGCCCTCATTGGAGGTGTTGTAGTACATGCGCATAACATTATTTATGAATGAGACCCTTAGTCTTTGTTTCGATCAGTAGCACTAGCATGATGACAGTATCAATCTATCGGTTTTTCGGACTAAAAATTTTTTTGTTTAATTAATCTGTCTTCAAAAATACGTTTGCCGCTTAGTGTTTTGTAGACTCCACTCCATTATTTTCGAGGTTAAACCATGTACTTTTGTTGATTTATTGTAACTCAATTATTTACTTGTACTACTCTCAGCAGTAGTTATGAATCGCTTCATTGCGATATTAAACTAATAACCAATCATTAATGGGACAGACCAGACATTGGCTTTACTATTCATAACGTCCAATGACTGCAATAGAACTCGTTGATTCCATATCCACAAAACGTACCTGACTTAGTTTTATGCTCGATAAAACAATTATTCTGCCATAAAAAAAGGATATTATGCATGAGATGGAGAGGACATTAAAATCATGGACAAGTTTTAAATCTCCTCTAATAATTTCAAAAGTGAATATCCATCGGCCATACTTTATTTATTAGTAGCGAAAACTATGCTGATAAGGCTTTTTAATTTTTTTCTCTGAAAAATTTCAGATAGTCGTTTTAACAAATATGATGAAAATCACGTTACGGACACAGGACGCATACCTTTTTACCTAGTTTTTTATGTTTTACTATTATTAAAAAATCAGTAAGAACTTTACAAATATGAGAGAATATAACCTATGTTTAGGCAGTATTGCGTGATGTTTTTGCAATCAAAATGATTGTTTAATACTAATTAGTAATCCAAGAACACGCTAAAGTCAACTTTTTGACAATAACCCTTATATTCAAACATGAGAATACAAATATTTGAATCCAGCGAGTGGAACGTGCAGGGAGCAGAGCTTAACTAATATATATATAACTTCCTGTATTATATAGTTAGAAGGATTTAAATGGCAGCCAAGCCCCTCATCCGCCCCTGGCCTTCCATGTTATAACAAAAATCTTTTTCTTATATTTTTTTTTATGAGAGATCAAGGAATATTTGTAGGCGAGAAAAAGTTAGTATCATTGCAGAGCACAATACTAGCTGTGTGAAAGATCGACGAGATCTATTAACCTTAAAAATAAACAAAAACTAATATAGAGTTTGTGTTTAATCAAGAAAATAATTTTATTTCGTTTCCATTATCTTCAACATACTCCAAAAAAAAATTTTTTTTTTATGTTTATACTATGTTTATATAACAATTTATTCTAGTTTTAAACGCAATTACGAGGACATTCGCGGAATTTATTAAAAAACTACGTAGTAAACAAAAATCATTTTATTAAAATTTGGTTTTTATTAACATATCAAGAATAAAATCACAAAAAACTTAAAATCTCGCAATCTAGTAAAAAGGTATAAACCTTTTGAAGTTATTGCTATTAAAGTTGATGTTAAACGTTCAACTTTATCCTTGTCTGATAACTAAACTTAAAATATTCTGAAAAAAATAGAACCCTATTTTTTATAGCAATCTACAACATATTCAAAATTAAGTAAAATCATACATATTATAGTGTCTCATATAAACGTTATTCCTTAAACCTTTTATCGTTGAATAACATTCTATGTAGTAAATACTTTTACAAATGCAACAAATAATTAAAAAAAAAAAATATTTATATGGCTGTAGAATAAGGATAAATTTCTTTGATATCACGCTAAAAGGTTATTAACGAATTATGTCTGTATCTGAGTATGATAATAATCATTAAATTATTTTTAAATCAATACTTTCAAAAATCGCTGCCAATAAATTAGCACAAAGCTTCCTCAAGAACATTATTCTGCTATTATTTACTTAAAAAAAAAAAATCAAACAGGATAATAAAATTATTTTAAATGTCAAGAAAAGCTATTTGTATGCTCTGCATTGTGGAATAAAGTTACAAACTCAGGTATTCTCATAGTTTGTGTAAATAATAAGTTTGAGAAATAAAAATTCATCAACAACAGTTTCTACCTTACATAAAAATTATTTTGACTGATCAATACTTATGCAGCTGTTTTTAATAAAATAAAGAGAATATCTAGAAAGCTAGTACTTAATTATCTCTATCAAGGCAAGATTAATTGTAATCTGTTTTAATGTTACTATTTACAACTAAAAAATAGATTTTCTAATCCTTAGAAGCGTAAAAAAACCGTTTTTTTACCATGAAAATCGTTATAAAATCCTTAATATGGTATAGAACTCAAACTTTGTACAGGCAGCTGCAGTAAATAAGTAGAATAAATCATTGTAGGGTTTCTGAAATGCTCATATCAGTTTATTATATCTAAATAAAACATACAAATTTCGAAATCATAAGCTTTAATTTTACGCCTTGGACGAAGAAAACTTAATAACGGTACGTTGCAATGCTAAAATAAATGGTAATGTACCGTTATAAGTTTTTTTTTGACTGACATGTCTAATTTCGTATTTTCTCTAAGTTTGCAAATGTTTTTATAAGAAATGTAAAAATCACTTATTTAATAAAAAAAAAATTAGATTTTCTTGAATACGGACAAACGTCATAAGGTAAAAAAAAATTTTTCAGTCTAAAATAAAGGCGTTTTAATACTATAGGAGATACAACTGTTAAAGCATTTTTAAGTATTTCGCTCTAAAAAGAGAAGGATATCGCTTATTGGACATAAAGAATCGTTATAACAACCTTAATAATGTATTAAACTTAAATTTTTTTTTAATGAATGCAAGGGTATAAAAACAAATATTTTTAGCCTTCAATCATCCAAATTACTTAAAAAGTTTCTAGGATATGAGTGATTTTGCACAAAAATTTCAGTATTTCTATAATAAAAAATAAACAAAATATGTCATCAAAATAGTTTAAATTGAAAAATAAAGCTATTTTAAAGCTCTATCAGATGTTACTATTAAAATATTTGAATTCAATTTTTTCATCCTTAAATGAGTAAAAAACATATTTTTTGACCATAAAAATCGTTGTAAAAACCTTAATAAGGTATAAAACTTCAATTTTTTTTGAAGCCGCTATCTGGATAAAATAACGAAAATTTAAAGCCTAGAATCATTAAAATCTACCGTTAGGTTCCTTAGATATGTCTGATTACACACACACACACACACACACGCACGCACGCACACACACACGCACGCACACACACACACACAGACATACATTTTCTAAAAATGGTATTTTTTCATTCTAGACACTATATAATACATTTTAACGTATTTATAGAAAAATATATTAGCACGAAGCTTCCTTAACAACATTATTCTGCTATCATTTACCTAAAAAAAAAAAACTAACCATAATAATAAAATTATTTGAAAAATAAAAAGAAGCAATTGTTATGCTCTACATTGTGTAATAAAGTTACAAACGCGAGTTTTCTCATAGTTTGAATGAATATTAGGTGAAAAAATAAAAATTCATCAGCAACAGTTTCTACTTTACCAGTAACCTTATTTTGACGGATAACTATTTATACAGCTGTTTTTTAATAAATTAAAGAGAATATCTAGCAAGCTTGTACTTCAAAAACTCTATCAAGCAAAATTTATTGTAATCTATTGCAACGTTACTATTTACAACTTGAACATAGATTTTTTAACCCTTAGAAGAGTAAAAAACCGTTTTTTACCGTAAAATTCGTTATAAAACCCTTAATAAGGTATATAGCTCAAATTTGTTATAGGCAGCAGCAGTAAATAAGTAAAACAAATCATTTGAAAGGTTTTTGAGATGCACATCTTAGTTTGTTATAGTCCAAATAAAACATACAAATTTCGAAAAAATAGACTTCTCAAAAAAATAAGCTTTAATTGGACACTTTGGACGAAGACAACCTAACAACGGTACTTTGCAACGCTAAAATAAATGGTAATGTACCGTTACAAGTTTTTCTTCGACCGACGGGTCTAATTATTTATTTTCTTTAAGTTCGCAAAAATTTTTATTGCAAATATAAAAATCACTGATTCAATAAAAAAAAATAGATTTTCTTAAGAACGGAAAAAAGACATAAGGTAAAAAAAATTTTATAGTTTGAAATGAAGGTGTTATAATATTATAGAAAATACAACTATTGAAGCATTTTTAAGTTTTTCACTCTAAAAGTAGCAAGAAACCGCTTATTGGACTTAAAAAATCGTTATAACAACCTTAATAATAGGTAAAACTTAATTTTTTTTTGGTATGATTACAAAGACATGAAAATAAATATTTAAAGCCTTGAATCATCAAAATTACTTGAAAGGTTTCTAAGAAATGAGTGATTTTCCACATAAATCTCAGTATTTCTTTAATAAAAACTAAACAAAATATGTTATCGAAATAATTTGAATTGAAAAATAAAGCTATTTTAAATCTCTGTCAGACGTTACTATTTACACATTCAGACTCAATTTTTTTGACGCTTAAATAAGTAAAGAACCTGTTTTTTGACCATAAAAATCGGAATAAAAACCTTTATAAGGTATATAACTTAAATTTTTTTTTGGAGTTAATACAATGATATAAAAACAAATATTTTTAGCGTTGGATCGTCGAAATCACTCGAACGGTTTCTAAGGTATGAGTGATTTTCCACAAAAATCTCAGTATTTCTTCAATAAAAACTAATCAAAATGTGTTATCGAAATAATTTAAATTGTAAAATAAAGCTATTTTAAAACTCTATCAGATGTTACTATTTAAAAATTCAAATTTAATTTGTTTCGCCCTTAAATAAGTAAAGAACCTGTTTTTCGACCAAAAAAGTTGTTATAAAAACCTTAATAAGGTATAAAACTTAAATTTTTTTTCCGGGCCGCCATAAAAAGGTTAAAACCGAAATTTGTAAGCCCCAAATCATTTAAATCGACACACACACACACACACACACACACACACACACACACACACACACACACACACACACACACACACACACACACACACACACACACAGACAGACAGACAAACAAAAAGACTTTTTCTCAAAATAATATTTTTCATTTTAGACACTTTATGAAACCTTTCTAACGTATTTCTAGAAAAAATTTTTTTTTACCGATACAAAGCTTTCTCTGTGAGGAAGCAAAAAATAATGTTGAGAAAAAAAATTTATGAGGTTCTTCAGAATATGATGTGTGACATTTTATTTATTGAATTTTTATGAGTTGAAATTTTATTTATTAAATTTTTAAAACGTGTAGTGATTAAAATTTATAAATTATATGTAAAAATAAATTTATTATTCTAAAAAAATATTCAATATTTTAGTGTTTGTATTTCTCAGGACAAAGCATTTACTAAGATGTGAATACCTTTTTTATGTTTTAAGTGTTAAAGAATCATTGAAAATTCATCAAAAAAAGCACTAAAGTAAACATTCTGAATGTCATGTTTGTAAAATAACGATTAAATCAAAAAGTCATTTTATGGGTCGTGAAAATAAACATAAAAAAGGTTAAATTATAATCTGCTCTACATGTCTAAAGAAGTTTAATAGAGAAACACATTTACATCGTATCATCAAAATACATCAGTCGGACCATAATAACATTTGCCTTTAATGTGGCAAAAAATTGTCAAAGAATGATTTACTATCATATTCGAAAATTCTTTAAAAAGTATGTAGAATAATATGTTACGATAATATTGAATGTTTACCAACTATTAAAATAATACGGAAATAACATTTTTCAAATTTTTTCAAAATATAAAATAAAGCGATTGCTAAAAAAAAATTACTTTAAGCCACCATCTTGCAACATTTTATCGATTACGTGCATAAAATAATGTATATAAAACCATAAAAAATATGATTCAAGGTGTGATAATTTAGTGGTGTAATGAATTTTTTATTTCTCGTTTTCCAAATATCAGTACGTGTAAAATGTATTTTATCTTTCTCAATAGTTTGTAATAAAGGATAGTAAATAAAATTGAGCATAGGAGTGATTTCACCTTTTTTGACTTGTATATTACATATGTATGTATCTTCCTGTA
The DNA here is from genome assembly GCA_030522625.1 of Copidosoma aretas. Taxonomy (NCBI): domain Eukaryota; kingdom Metazoa; phylum Arthropoda; class Insecta; order Hymenoptera; family Encyrtidae; genus Copidosoma; species Copidosoma aretas. Next base: position 4,704 of record JAPYYV010005972.1, on the reverse strand, counting down.
TTATATAGTTGTATGGTTGTATGAAGAGTACTAGCTCTCCCACCCTTCCCCTCCCCCCTGATTTTCTTCGCTCTCCCCAGCTACCCTCTAAATGAGGTGAATTTCGTTTCTTTTTACCGTGAAATTTGACCCCCAAAAATTTGGCTTTGCTCTTATCCGATCCCCCCACTCTACCCCGCTCCCCGCTTACTCCTCTCCAGCTTCCTCCACTTCCCCACAAGACTTTTCCCTACCTTCCCCCCAGCTCTACCCCAAACTTTTTTTTGTTTTTTCGTAAATTTTGACTACACAATTACATTCTTAGATATAAACTATTCAGTCACACTTTTTATAAATTTGAGGTTTTAGAGATTGAAGTAAAGTGTATAATTAAAGTCAAATTTTAATGTCATTGGAAAAAGTAACTATGAAATCTTAAATAATTTAAATAAATATCTTCCTATATTATAAAGTTGTATGGTTTCAGGGCGAGTAGTAGCATACAATTGGTTTCTATTCATCCCCTACTAAACGCATCCGCTCCTTATCATCTCTGTTTTATTTTTTAATTTAATTTTTATGGAATGAAATTGGGCAATAATGATGAAGAAAAAACCATCACGTTTCAAAGAGGGCGAGGAGCTAATATTTGCTCGAAAACTATAGAACTATATACATATTTAATTTGGTATTTTTTATACTTAACTGAATTAGGAATCAGCTCCTGTAAAAATAAGTTATTAAAATTTGAGGATAGAATAAAATAAAAATAATACACGTAATTATTATGTTAAATCGAATTATCGTTTTCATTTTTATTACATAATTTCAGATGTCTTTTTAAGTGTTCTGCTATTAAGTAATGGCCCTTCACCGCAATTTTGACAAATTTTTTTCCAACGTATCTCTCATGATATTTCATATGCCTTTCCGAGTGATAATTTATGTTTAAAGAATTTACACATTTTTTACATCAAATTTTTTTTCTATATTTCAGCATTATAATAAATTTCACATACATCACATCGAAACAACTTTTTTTTATGAAATTTTTCATGAGTTTATAATGATTCTTTACTTGCAAATTTCAGTTGATATGTTTAGCATTGATAAGATTTGTTTTTTATGATTATATTTCTAAATAAAATTAATGGTTAACGTATTTTTAATGATACAAAAATTAAAGAGTTTTACTTCAAGTACTATAATTTATTAATGGATTTTTCTTATTCCAAAACAAAAAAATGTTTTATCTGTTTTATCTACGCTTTTATAAGTTGCATAATCAATAGCGTAATACTTTACTAACTTTCCTGGCATATTACTCAAAAATTTTTTGCTCAAAAAATGTGTGTATTCATTATTGAATGTTAATACAGCACTAAGAGATGTAGACTCATCGGTGTTATTAAAAACTTTAGAGCATACATTATCTGTTTTCCGCCCTCGAAAATCTTTAAAACTTTTAATTGTTTTTCTTCCATGTGCAAGAATGTTGACGGAAACTTTTTACCTATTAAACATATATCTGTTTCTCAGTAAAAAATACAAAATAATGGCCAAAGATTATAATATTTTATCGTTTCTTAAATGATATTATTCTCATTTCCGTTTTTGACTACTCAAAGAATTTGACGAAAATCAAAACTTAAAATTATTAATATATTCCTGAATGGTTTTTAATCACCAGACAAATCTCTCAAAGTTATGCTATTCATTTCCAATGCTTTTTTTGGAATTATAGAAGCTTTGTCCCAAAATATTATTTCTACTTTACGTAATTTTGGTTTATCTGATTCAAACTGGAGAAACAAATTCTCTACAGTACTCAAATCAAATGGAAGTCTAAAAGGTCTGCGAGTAGTCATTCCCTTCAGAAGTAAAATAGAAGCAATTCCTGTTCAAGCCATGGTTAAAACTTTTTTTCCACTCGATGAGTAATGGTAAATTAAATACTTGTGAAAAAATGTTTTTCCAAATCCACCAGGACTATCAATAGCAAATTTTTTTTCATCATTGCTTGGTTCTGAAAAAATTTCATAGAATTTATGTTTACAAAATATAGTTTTATCTTTGTCACTATCGAAATTTATCGATTCTGTTGGTTCTGGCAAGTTATAATCTTTACAAGACATAATTTTAGACATGTACATTTCGTTTATATGTAGAAGAGACCTATTTTCGACCCATCTTTTTGATAATCGTGCTCTACTTATAATATAGGAAAAGTTCTTTCTTTGAAAGTATTGTAAGTGATGTTTTTAAGTGTTTTTAAATCTGTTAAAGATTTTTTACCTGCTAATTTTAAAAAAGATACGTTAACTATTAGTATAAGAATGATTAAATAAGTTGACATGAAAAAAATTAATAAATAACTCTTATATTACCTATTTCAAGTATGTGATAAGTTTTTCGCATGTCATTTACAAATTTTTACCATTCATCGTGCAGGAAAAATTTGTTTACAATTTTAAAATATTTGAATTTTACTCTATAAAAATTGTTGAAACAGTATGGAGTCGCTTTGGCTGATCACTAATCATAAGATTACTAGAAATTATAGAAATGTTTCCAATAAAACGGTGGCGATTGTATAAAACGTTCCTACAGTGCGCAAAAAATGTTATGAGCCTAAATGCATTAAATCATAGAAATAAGCCTAATAATCTAAGTATCTAGATAATTTTATATTAATGCAATATAGATGGGATGAAGTTCATTTGTTAGTTCGATTATTTTAAGTGTGTTCGTAGCTTCTACAGTTGTTCCATAAGTACTGAAGGAGGTTCGGGTGTAATTATAAAATGCAGTTATCGCAATAATATTGATTTTTGTTAATCGTCTGGAATGCGTAGAACTTATATGAATTTATTCAATATTTGTTATAGGTCATTTGGGAAAGAATAATACAAATGAGAATAAGTGTGATAACATGGGCTCTTATGGAATGTAACCTCGATTTATCGTTTACATGGACAGATACCTTTGGAAAATAAAAAGATGGTAAAAAAATCTATACCTATGAATAAAGTATTCTTTCAAGATTCAGTGTGTAAAATTTTAAGTCATGGTATAGTGAATTTCAAACAATTTAAACGCAAAATGTAAGCAAAATATTGAGTTCGTAGCGTGCCAGAGAGGGTGCGCGATGAAGGGAGCCAAGCTGCGCGTGCTGGGGGAACTTCTTGTTCTTCGCCACGCTGAATGATACTCCCGAACCTCCTTAAAGTGATTGGTGATTTTTTTAAAACAGGAGCGAGTGAGTTAACCCGGAAAATGGTACTATATGCGTTTTGTATAAAGGCACTTGGTAATATATGCTAACTTAGATTTGATAATTTGTCATCTGAAATCACCATATAACAAGTCTGTGTATCTGTCTGAAGTCCTAACTCAAGATAGATTTTTTTTTAATTTTTCAAATGGTCAAATGTCATATTGTTTATTTTAGAGGAGAGAAAATGTGATAATCTTGAAACATTAATTTGTTAATTTTTGAACGCAACATTTTGTAATGAACCTTAATGCAACATCAAATTATACTATGTATATGGAGGCAAGGATGAATAAAATTGACAAACAAACAAATAGTTTGTCTTCAGTATTATTTGTATTTATACACACTATCGCTTGCATTATAAAAAATAAAAAAATATTTAAGAATAACGAAAGTTTAATATCATACTGAATATATACAGAAAAAAAAGGCTTGATTCTACTTTTTTTTCAAGAATTGCCAAAAACGAACTGATCAACCAACTGTAGTTCATACTGCTCAAACCAAGTAAATGAGAGAAATTAATTAAAGAAAAATGAAAACTGATTGCGAAAGCTCCCAATTGTTATTACAGGAAATAAGGGCAGCTCAAAAAACTTTTCCATATGGCTGGTTAAATCGTAATTGTACACGGCACATTAGATTATGTAAAAAATACAAGAAATTCATTTTCAAATCGAATTATCTCTTAAAGTAGCTATTGTATTAGCTTATAATAGGACTGTCATGTTTTTCAAAATATTAGGTCAATTATTATGTGTGCAGTGTTCAATAATCCAGTTTGCAATGTTAGTAAATAGGCTTAGATGATTAGTTATGTATCCAATACTGCAAAAAGCAGGGCAAGCCATGACAATGAGTATGAACAGCTGATTAGAAGAACTTAACTCGTCATGCTCTTAGTCGTACGAAATTCTTATTTATAATGAGTGATTAGACTCAGCCCATGTAGTTGCTGATTGGCTGATACCCACTTTGTTCTAAAAAGATCCGGTTTATCTTAGATAGTCATCTTTACTAAAAGATTTACAATCTTGCGTATTCTTAGAGCAATACAGAGTAGACTATAAGTGGTGTCTGTGCGGAAAGCAATGGTTATGCAAAAAAGTGTTTGTTTAAATTTTACATAAAAAATAAATCAATCATGATGGGATGTTGTGGAATAGGCTGCAAAAAATTCCTTAAAAGTAACATGAAATTTATTTTATTAACTTATTATGTGTATTTGTTTTGAACACAGCAAAAGCGATACTATAATTTATCGGGCTATTAATAGTAGTTTTTGTCACAAATATGCATCGCAAGCGCCCATAGGTCCAAGGACAGCCCTTGTCAGATACACATGAGTGTGTTACGTCGGGCGAAAGACGTTTATTTTTTTTTAGGTCTTAGCTTGCGCTAAATAACCTAGGCATCTTACTGTTGTGGTCCGGGAAGACTGCACGATT
>JAPYYV010005971.1:0-14802 GCA_030522625.1 Copidosoma aretas | reverse complement strand
CAACTCCTATATACATATAGCTACATCACTTAGATATACGTAAGTACACCTATGCATAGTATAATACCTCCGCATAACTATGTCTAGGCAACTCCAAAAATAACTTTATATCATTAACATAGAATTAGGAGGTGAGTCGCACAGGTATACGTTGTTCAAATTCAACGAGATAATTTAATATACTTTAACATAATTAGTCAAAAAATAATAATTGTATTTAACATAACACCTGAAATATCAACTAATATTTTTGAAAAAAATATGGTAGAAGATGGATAATTTTTCATTTTAGATGATTTCAAATTGTCAAAAAAGTCCTAAATGGGCATTCCCTATGGATAAAAAAGTACGTAAATTTGTCAATTTTGAAAAAAAACGTGCTAAATAAGAATATACTACTGATTAAAAAGTGAAAATATCAGTCAATTTTACAAAATATTTTATTACAATTTGCAACGTATCCCTCTGATGGTAGCCCTACAAGGAAACAAAAATATATACAGTGCGGGGTTGGCGCGCGAGGCGCGCAGGGGAACGAAGCCCCACTAGTATGTATATATATACATATACATATTTTTGTTAAACGGCAGGCGTAAGGTATATGTAGAATAGTAACAGATGAGCTTTTAAAGATCCTGCTCAGACAAGCCACAGTGCACACTCTGTTTCTAAAACGTTGCAGTAACGTGGCATTTACAACTTACAAACGTTGCTCTTTAAGCTTTAGCAATGTTTCAGGAACTTTTCTCAAAGGTCAAAAACACCGCTTTTCGTGGCAAATCAAACGTTTTCTTGACGTTTCAGCCACATAATAAAGATGCTTAACTTATCTCTGGCTGCTTTTCCATGATGCAGAAACGTTTCAGAAATGAATAAGGGCAACTTAATTATTATAAGGTTGCTTTTCAACGGCACAGTAACGTTTTAGAGACAAATAAAAAAATATTTAAAAAAATTTAGTTTTGTTTCCACGGAACAGTAACGTTCCAGCAAGGTTCGAGCGTAATCCATTATTTCTGTAGTTGCTTTTAAACATAATAGCAATGATTCAGAAAGAAACAAAAGCAACAATAAATGTTTTATGATGCCAAAACATTCTAAAAAGGAATGGAAGTAGCTAGAATATTAGGTGGTTCCTTTTTAACGACACAGCAATGATCCAGAAACGAACGAAAGTAACCTGAAGTTTCTGTAGTTGATTAAAAATAGAGCAGGGTCGTTATAAAATGAATGAAATTCACTATAGTTTGTTCAGAATGCTATTTAACGACACAACAGTGGTCCAGAAACGAGCGGAAGAATCCTCAGAAACTTTTGCATTCTTTTCCCCCATGTAGATACGAAAAATAACTGCATCTGTATATACAGATCCTGCATAGAATTACAATCGAGCTCGAATACAATAGCGCTTGCAGTACAAATTATTTGCCATTTTTGCGATTAAATACATCGGTAAGCGTATAAATTATATCTGGTTAAAATATCTGACAATGTCTCCACACATTAAACATAAATAGTCTGAAGAAAAGCAATAAGACTAAACTAACATTACAAGATTAAAAAAATTAGTAATGCATTGCGTTGTATTTTATTGAACAAGGAGGTGTGAGGTGTGCAGGTGAATAAATTAAAAGATCATTCGTCTTAATCTTCAAAGAACGAACTTTAATAAAAGAATTTAAAATTAATTGGGAACAAAATCAGTTTTGTATTATTTTTACGAACAAACATTAAATAAATCTCTCCTACGTAAAAAGAAAATTTTATAGAAATAGTTGTTGCTTATTAACTCTATAAGACGGGAGATAATAAATTCCACATCAACGAATCTTTATGCGATAATCATTTTTACGCAGACTACTATCTTTTACAAGCATAAACAACAGTACCCATATACAACAGTAACGTTCTACCAGTATTTCCAGAAATAACAAAAATGAAAACTAAAAGAGGATTTTATTTAACGAGAGCAATACAAAAATGCTTAATAATTTACTGAGAACAAAGCTGCCTTCACTTTTCACGCATCGAATTTTACCAAGATAATCGAATAATCATAAGGTGAATAGTAATTCTAATAATATAATTTTTACAACGTCGATATTTAATTCCCATTATTGAAATACTTTTATAATTTTATATTATGAGAAAAATATAGCCCAAACAATTTAAACATGAAATGAATAAATCTTATTGTCAAGAATAACCTAATAAATTTGTGTATAACAGCATTTATACTTAAGTATCAAATTTTATTTTAAGTTTTCAAATATAAATGAATCGCAAGAAAAAAAAATGAAAAAAAAAATTGCTGTAATTGAAATACGACACAATATTCAACGGGGTGCCGCTCGTGTAGTTTGTATGCTAGCGATTTTCTCTCGCGCGTGAACGTGCACATTTAAAGACTAGTGTAAAGTAGAGAAGAGTTTTATTAGAGTAAGAGAAAGAGAAATAAAGAGAGCAACAAGATATTGTATTTTCCGGCTGATAGATGTATTTTCTGGCTGAAAGAAAAAGAGGAAAAACGTCGTTATGATGTTTACGTAGGGTATCGTCGGACATTTTGAGACTAGCACTTAAAGGTATAAAAATTAGATCCAGCCCACTCCTATACCACACCAGTCTTCACTTGTGACGCCATATTAAAGCATATGGTTATCACGTTGGAGTAATTGACTGATATGAACATGTTTACGTTTACTTAAAAAGGTATACGAGGAGACATCAGCCAGTGCTTCAACAGAACTGCTGAAGCACATACTCGGTATATGGAAAATCACGGAAAAGGCAAGGCTGAAAAATATACAGCCTCTTTTGATGTAAATAATTTGTATGGATGGGCGATAACTCAACCGCTACCCTATGGTGGATTTTAGTGGGTCGAAAATATTGAACAATAACCACAAGATTTTTACAATATTGGTTATGAAACTGTCTACAGGTACATTTAAGAGGTGGATTAAGAATATCCAGAATATCATAAAGATCTTCTATTATGCTCTCAGCATATTTCAGCTCCAGGATCAAGGCAATCAAAGTTAATGACGACGTTAAACTATAAGAATAAGTACATCCTGCATCACAAAGTGCTTAAAGAAGTAGTAGCTCATGGATTACAAATTTCATAAATTTATAGCGCCCTACGATTCTGGCAAAGTGCATGGCTTAAGGAGTACATTGATTTAAACAGCAATTGGCGGAAAAAAGCCAAAAATGATTTTAAAGAAATGCTTTTCAAACTATTCAACAATGCTTTTTTTGGAGAAACACTGGGAAATAAAAGGAAACGTATTAAAGTTAAGCTTTTAAATCATTGGGATGGGCGCTGCGGTGCAGCAGCCTATATAGCCAAACCCAATGTTCACAGCTGCAAAATTTTTGACGAAAACTTTTTGGCTGTTCAGCTACATCGAATAGAAGGAATAATGAGAAAGCCTGTATGCATTGGACTTAGAGTGTTGGATTTGTCCAAGACTCTCGTATATCGCTTCCACTATGACTACATGCTCTCAAAGCTAGAAGATGATTGTAAACTGCTATATACGGACACAAATAGTTTAACATACGAAGTGACTAACCAGGATGTTTATAGAATGATGATATGAGATATTCAAGAATTCAACACATCAAATTACCCAGAAAATAATCAGTTTATGATGCCTTTAGTAAATAAAAAAGTCGTGGGACTGATGAAATATGTGTCGAACGGAAATATTATTCTGAACTTTGTTGGCCTTCGGAGTAAGATGTATGCACGGAAAAATGTTTTCCCTCGATAACACGGGGTCTGAATTTACTACATCTACAGTTGGCGTGACGTACTCTGAAAATTAAGGTACCAAATATCCGGTACCTGAAGAATCGAGGTAAAGCACTCCTGCTGCACGCGCTTATTTGTAAACATGGACTATACGTATATAGGTATATAATATACAAAGTAAGGTGTCCCTATACATACATAAAATCGACTATATGTTCCTGGTGATCGTGTAGCCACTAAGGATGAGCTGCTCCGTACAGTAGTACAGACTTGCAGACGCTCGAGTGGGTTTCTTGGGTTTCTGGTCATGAATTAATTCATCTAGGTGACATAATCTGTTTTACACATGTGTGACTACACCGTGACCAGGAACATGAGCTGATTTCGTATGTACACCATCTGCAGGAGACATGTCTGCTGCCTTGCTGCTTGGCTGACATGAGGACACCTTACGCTGTATATTATACCAATGTATGTACAGCCCGTGCAACAGAAGTACTTTACCTAAATTTCTCAGATACCGGATATTTGGTACCTAAATTTGCAGTGTACGTCACGCCTACTGTAGAGGTAGTCAATTCAAACCCCGCGTTATTAAGGGAAAAAATTTCTCCGTGTAGTATTCGTATTCAAAGCGAGGGCGTAGTAAAGAAAGCGAAGGGTGTAAAGAGCAATATTGTGAAAGCTAAGATTGAGTACAAAGACTACATCGAGTGCCTATGTGACCGAAATATGCACCTTGAAAGAGAGCAAATAAATATCAGATCACATCACCACCAGCTCTACACCGAAAAACAAAACAAAGTCGCTCTCAGTTCTAGGGATAATAAGCGATATCTTTTGAATAACAGTACAGATACATTATCCTAGGGGCCACTATAAAATAAGACCTGCAGAAGATGGTATGGGAACCACCAATGAAGATGAGACTGTAAATAAGAACTATGGAGTGGACCAGCAACTGTATAACGAACAGCATCACTGAACATATCTCAGTTTAGTTAACGATCCCGCGGTAAACAGCAGCGCTGACCAGCAAGCTCTCAAGAGAAAAGCAAGATCAGAGTTGGAGAATTCGAGCACAAAGAAAATCTGTTTAGGAAACGGAGAAGCTTCAAATTTTGAGTCTCACATTGCTTATTATTCTAGACCTTTTGTAAAACAACCTGACTCGGGGTATGATGATAAAAACGCATTTTTTGAGCAGAATAGGCTTACATATAATTTATCACTAGTATTAAAAAGGACAAATGTAAAGCATTTTTTTTCATAATAAGTACATCCTGAGTGATATGGATGAGAAAGCTATGTAACCAGATCTTTGATGATAAGAAAGCAAGAGAAAAAATAGCAACAGCGTTACTTGATATTGTTTACAGGTGATATAAATAGCAGGGAAAAATTAGGATAAGTTTCATTCTGGAGCGATTTCCGAGCGAGAAAAAAGAAAATCGGGGCAGTTTACTACAAATTATTATATAGTAAAAATTTAAGTCTCTTATATTCAAACAAAGTGATTTTAACCAAAATGGATAAGTTACCGATATTAGTTCCAATAAAAAAAAGAAACGTGATTTTAACTGACTTTAATATAACTTATGCGAAAGGAAAGCTCTGTGAAGTAAAGAGTGGTGAATATCCGAGTACAAGTCTACCAATTAAAAGGAGACTTGTGAAAACTAAAACTAACTTCATAGGTGGAGGTGTCGATATTGCATGCAATAACATTTGAATACAAATAAAAGCCGCAATGTTTTTATGATTTGACGTAAAGCTGATGGTAAAGAGAGTATAATATCGGTAGGTAAAATGGAATGTTCGGATCACAAATAATAACTATGCTAACATTAATCCATCCTCGATTACGTTGTGGACTGTTCAAGGTTATTTGAGAACTCTTCCACTCTACGTTCTTTAGACACAAACTGAGCCCAGATTTTTACGCGTTCCCAAGCATCATTTAGAGGGAAGGATGTTTGTTTTAGTTATATATATATATATGTACATATATGTATATATACATATATATACACATATATATATTCACTAGTATATGACTGGGCTTAAAAAAAGCTGAGTGTGGTGTCGTCTGATATATAAGATCAATTGGGAAAAAAAATTTACAATGCGTGGTTGTAAGTCTGGTCTTGCTTGAGGTAATGTTTCGTCCACATCGCATGCAAAAGTAAATTGTCACACGGCACCTGCAACTGAAAAGAAAGGAGGGCAAACGCAGGTGATTATACTTCCTATCTTGTCCGTCTCGTCCTGGTGCTCCGCTGCTGTCCGGGTTTCCTACCTGAAAGAAAATGGGGGTTCGCGCAGAAATACTCCTATTCTATGAGAGTATGGGAAAATAAGGCGCATAACACTGAAATTATATGTTCGATTTCGATTTATTAAGGCATTTACACAGAATGGCTCCCAAGACCACCACGCTACAGCGTCTCTGCCCTGCGTAGCAGAGAGTGCAAGCGCGCGCTCGTCCTTACGGTCTACCGCTCCCGCTCTCGCACCACGTCGCCGCAGTACCCACGGTCCTCGTTTCTCTCGGTCGGCGGTCTGTCAATCTCTGTGGCAATCTCTTGTCCTTTCCTCTCTATCTACCCCCGGTTCACCCTGTCTCGGGTGTCTGTCTCGTCCTATTTCTACTCTCAGTGGCCCCCACGCTCTAGCTGCGTCCCTCTCGTACTACCCTTTTCTTGGTGCACTCTTATCAACCTATTCCTCACATCCTCCTCTCCTCTCACCTTCCACTCAACCACACACCACGAAGCTGCACTCCATAGCACGTACACGAACACAGTTTGCTTCTCTCTCTCGCTCTCGCTCGCCACACACCCTCACAATCGACTGCCTGCGCTGAACCACCTCTTGTCCTGTCCCACCTCGTCGATGGACTGGGGGCCTGATAGCGCACCCGCGTTCGGAAAGAAAGTACGTCACCTGCACGCACGTCACCGCCAGGTCGGTGTCCCGGACGAAACTGACAGCAGATTTCGTACTATTCCATCACGTTTCACTATCGTCCTGTCAGCGTCGCTGTCGACCAGCACATGGCTGCAGCTCCACAGGGCTTCCTCTCTTTCGGACAGGCAGCTGTTTCTCTCTCTCTCTCCGCTTGGGCTTCTCGGTGCCAGCACGCGTTGACATGGCAGCAGCTCTTCCTCTTGGCAGCTGCACTAGCACTCTCTAACCTCGCCCCCACACACTCGCTTTTGTATCGTTCTCGCGAGGAGTCCCCTCCGCACCCTTACCACGTCTGGAACCTCTCCCTCACTTTCACCTCTTCCCCTCGCTCTCAATAAACACGCACGTGCGTACGTTCCTTGTGCACAGCTAACTCAAAAAAAAGAATGGTGGAAAATCCATTTTGGCACGCTTCCTATTTTCCTTCTTCCTCTCATTCTCCCGAGCCTGCTGCCATGCTTCTCCAGCGTGGTAGTCCACCGTCGCGTTCATAATTCTCTCTTGTTAAGCACCTGGAATAAAATTCGATTAAGAATCTAGCTTCTTAAGCGGGTACCCGGGAGCCTCGAGTTCAGGTGAGAGTGCCGCGGGAACGGGTAAGACAGTTGCGACTGTTTTACCACGTTACACAATACATACAGCAATAATGCTTGATAAATAAGTCACTTGGTGGTTAGTCATCATGGGCTGCCCAGGCAACATATGATTAGGTTTTTAAAAACAATAGCGCGAGTATTTTGACGATTCATTTAATCTGGTTAATATATATTATCATATGAATAATATATTATGCACCAAGAGAATAAAAACATATAGCATTTCCCTTTCGGGTGTGAGTTGATGACGGAGGACACTACGCAGAGCATAGCAAAAAAGTATGTTTCCTGTTAAAGTCCCCTACGCTTGATAGTAAGCCATTATTGACTGTCCAAGCAATATGTAGATGCTTTTCCGATGCGACGTGGAAGGTTTTATTGCACGCATTCATTTCCGCTCGTAAATAAATATGTCGATGCACTAGACAACATGCGCTTGTCGGAATTGATTTTTTTAGTGCTCCCCTCACAGCCCCTCCACAGCTCCCCCACTAATTAAGTAGAAATTCTATCGGTTTCCCTGGTAATATTCATTTGTTAACCTCCCACTCCCCCCTGGAGCGCCCCCCCCCTTAGCGCCCACCCACCCCCCCCCCCCCCCCCCCCCCCGCCCCCCCCCCCCCCCCCCCACCCCGCGGACCCTTCACACCCATCATAGCCTTCTACATTATCTTCGGCTTATCCATAAAATTATTATTTCAGTGCCCCTCCCCATGCCCTTTATCTGCAACGACGTTTATCCGGGAAAGTGATGGTTCAAATGGACCAAATAACTGATACCCTCTAACCTCAACTTTTGCAATGTCTTATTTGCTCACTGGTTTCTTACCAAGTTATGATAATAATTCATTACTATAATGTATGTTGCTTCCGTGCGAAACGTACACATTATTTTCTCTCAAAATAGATAATTATGCTCATTGAATATGCTTTGCGTTACAACTTTGACACTCAGCATTCCCTTCCACTCGCCTAGCAGACAACCTTAAAGAGCGTTATTAGGAACTTGAGAGAAGTTATATGGTAATTAGCAACAGGAGAACTGGTTTCGGCTGCACTTGGTCGTTCTCGGCAGTGTTTAAGAACGTTAGAGGGTTTATGTGTTATTGGGATATTGTTCTCTTTCGGGTAACTTCGGCCATCATCGGGGATCTATGGGCGTAAGCCTCTGGTGAAAAATTTGTATTGGTAAGTTTATAAGATATAACGCAACTCAAACAAAGGGCGCGAAGGGCTGTGGGAGGCAACGGGGGATGTAGTGGGGGGGAAAGTTTCTCATAACTTTGTCTTCTCCTGTGTCTTTGCTGCTGTTGATTTTTCCAAGATATTCTTTTATTTGATGATAGATAAATATGATTAATACATTTTTCTAGACTTTGCTGTTTATTCCTCTACTACTTTTTTGGTTTTGCGTATAATATGAATCATTGTTGTCATTCAAAAATTCTTAAAATTATTATTTTATGCCTCTTTCCTTGTTACCATGCCTCTTTTTTCTGTTCTAGTATTTTAATAGCTTTGCAAAACCTAATTAAATTTTACTCAGTAGGATTAGTCTAGAATAGGCATAAGAAGAGAGAAAGAAATTTACTTTTGGCAAATAATAAAAATGGACTAGAGCAAGTGGCATTATTATAATATCAAAGAACTGATAGTAGTATATAAGAAGTAGAGGATGGGAAAACGATGTAACTTATAAAAAGAGCAACGAAGAAAGATAAACTTGAGAAAATTGAACATAATTTCACAAAGGAAAGGAAGACTTTTGATAATCAAGAAAAAAAAAAAAGCTATATGGTAATTGACAACTCTATCATCCGTAAAATATAAACAAAAAAAGAATGAAACAGTGTGAAAAAAGTATAGCAAGAAGAAGTTTTTCTTATGTGTTTACATAAGTCACTTAAAAAGTTTTGAAGTAATAGATAGTAGGCTCTACCATAAAAGAAAAACACATCAAAAAGCACATATTGCTATGCAAACAGGAAAAAAAACGGCAAATTTAATAATAATAATAATGATAATATTGAAATATAATGGAGAGATATGCAGGAAAGAGATGATTTATATAAATGTGTAAGATATTTATATAGGTAAATGAGGCATTGCAGAGTGAAGATTAAAAGTTTAATAATATTATATGCGTCATTAATTATAATATTATATAATTGAAAAAATGAATTCTTAAATTTTAAAGTAAGTTAACATAATTACGTATCATATTATACAGAAAATAAATGAGTAATAATTAAAGGGGATATGCATTCTCCATAGTTAAGAATGAAGAAGAGGAAATTTTGAAGTATACAAAAATCCATGTTAGAAATGAAAAAGTAATTAAATCAAAAATTTACATTTATAAATATTAAGTAAGAATTTTACAATGATATCTTATAATGTACTTGTATCCATAATATAATCTAAAATGTTCAAAATTAAAAAAAATAGGCTTTTAACTGTTTCCGTAATTATACTAATTGCCTACATATTATACGCAAATGCATATATATCAATCTTAACCTTAAATACTAATACAAAATAATTATCAGTATTTAATTAGTAACAATTATTTGATAAATAAGTGAACATATTTCATGCATTGACTATATTTGATCGAATTTTAAGCGAAGTTTCATGAGATTGTTTTTTTTGAATTACCACCGAACTTTTAAAATTTGTATTTCTGATCAATTTATAGAATGTTAATGGATCAAATGATCTTTTATAAATACAAAAATTTAAAGTATTATGTTACAAATATCAAACACTTCTTTTTAAGCAAAAGTTATTTAAGGCGCATTAGTATTAGGCTCAAAAATATACCGAATCAGTGACTTTTAAAGTGTTACTAGGCGCAGTTATATTTCTTTCTGCTTTAATAAAAAAAAAAACCTTCTCTAGAATTTTATGATAATAACAGGGATTTGTTATTTTGGATATTAGATTTAGTAATTCGTAAGATTCTAAGCGTATCTATTACGTAAAAGAAGTTATAACTATATTGCTAAGTGTTACCGATTTTTTAAGAATTTACTTATTAACAATATTTTTGGTTTAAAAAAGCGCTGTCAAATTTTTTTCAATTTTCAAAGCGATGAATGTTCTTTAAAAGATAATAAATTTAATATTTATTTTTTTCCAAACGTGCTACCCAACATTTTGTGTATATATTACTTTAAAAATCGTTCTATAGCGCGTAATTCATACTAAAAATCGTTTAATTTCAAAAGCACAATCCTAATTTATATGTAAAGTAACTTTTTTCTGGCGTCAAAAACTCCTTGCTCTCATAAAGAAATAATATGAAACGTCTTTATCGAGAATTGGTGATGAACAAAAATTATGCGACTCTCGAAATCCTTACAAAAATTACAGATCTTATCATTTTTAACAATAATTTAAATGGCAAAATCTCCGAAGGGTAGTAAGATAGAGATTTTTCGAGTATAATTAAGACTTAAATCATAACCCATGAAAATCATTTTTCTTGTATCGACCCGTGCGTGTGTTTCAAAGTTACAGTCCATTAAAGGTTCAGAAATCACATGATTACCAGTTACGTGAAGATTTAATAGTGTTTATCAGTAAGTTCTTCAATTTTTCACGTAAAAATAAAGCATCCAACGGAAAAGTTTACAACATTTTATGCTTAAAAAAAGGCAAAAAATACGGTAATAATGATTAAATAATAAAAATGTGAAGTGTTTATGTATATAATAATAATTTTTTACTTATAATATACTAATGAAAAAAAGGTATCTTGGAATTTTTATCTTTTTCAATCAAAAATCAAAATGTTATAAATTCGTTGGAATTGATGATATATGTATTGAAGAATAATCTATTGTTTTCATTATTTAGACATAAGAAAAAAGACATTGTAATATAGGGGCTGGCGCGCGGAGTTTGCAGAGGGCGAAGCCCTATATCGACTCCACGTACGAAGACTAGCTCTATTTAGATTTGTTAAGAAATGATCTTTTTCCGAATAACATGCTGTGAACAGTAAAACTCTTAATAATTCAAAACTTGTTACAGAATATTCTCCAAGGCTGTGGCAACAAAATATCAGGTTAGAATATATTTTGAAGAATCAGTGTTCCGGTGACGCTATTCGGAAAGAGGTCATTTTTTCAAATATCTGGATAGAGCTAGTCATCGTACAGGGCGTCGATATTATAATAATTAAATAATAGTAATTGACCTAATTCCTCCCAGCCAACGCGTCGCGACGCCACAGTGGAGTCCTGTTTCTGCAACAAACTTTAAAGAAGAAGCTATTTTCTACTTTCCGTTCCTGTCTCATGTGAGCAGCGGCGTCACTTTCCTGTTGCGTACCTCAACGAGTTGCATATCGCTGCTGCCTGCTTAAGCCAGGCCTCCGCTGCCAAGAGTTATCTGATAATAATGCCTCAAGCAAAATATTTTTCACTTTTTTTGCCGTGAGCTATTTTGCATAGCCCAACTGATATGCTTTTATACATTACTAAGTTTTTAAAGTTTGTAATGCTAACTTATGGAATTGCCTTTTTTGGAATGATACTACTATGGTTTATTATGTAAAGACTTTTTAAAGCCAGTCAGATATTTTCATCTATAAACAGAATTTATACGCTTACCAAGGTATTCTATTGCAAAAACGGCAAATGATTTGTAATGCAACTGCTATTGTAAGTCTATGCAAGAACTCTCGATCTACTCGAATGTAGTTCCTTTTCACATCTGCATCTGGACCGTTGTTGTGTCATTAAAAAGGAGCCTGAACAAACTACAGTGAATTTTTTTTGTTCCGCAAACGTTGCTGCTTTATTTTATATCAACTACAGAAACTTCGGATTACTTTTGTTCGTTAGTGGATCGTTGCTGTATCGTTAAAAGCTACCACCAAAAATTTTAGCTACTTCAATTCATTTTAATATTCATAGAACGTTTCTGCATCATAAAAAAGCAACAACAAACTTAAATGTTGTTTTTAATTGTTTGTGACACGTTACTATTTAAAAGCAACTACAGAAATTAAGAATTAGACTTATACATTGCTGGAACGTTTCTCTATCGTGGAAATGAAACGAAATTTTTTAAAGATTGTTTGATTCGTCTCCAAAACATTGCTGTGCCGTTAAAAAGCAATCTCAAAATATATGAGCTGCCGTTATTCATTGCTGATCGTTACAAAAACGTTTGATCTGCCGCAAAAAGCGGTCTTATCGATTTTTCAGAATTGTTACTGAAACAACTCTTGTTGTTAATGCAACGTTTGTAAGTTGCAAATGCCACGTTACTACAACGTTCTGGAAACGAAGTGTGCGTCGTAAGAAACGATCTCGGAAACGAGTAACTCATGTAAAGATGGATGTAAACTTTTTAACTCTGTATGTTACTTTTAGGATTTCTTATTTAGAAATAAGATCAACTAAACATTTAATTCAATTTTCTTGCACTAAATTGCACTTTTATTCATTTTACTGAAAGGAGAATAATATCTTAGCCTATTTAGAACGTTAAAATTGTATCATTAGATTTAACTCATCCTACAGTAGAAGATCTCATTGGCAGAAAGATGAAGCAAAACGATGAAAAGCATGTCTAAATAAAATAATAAATTGTATATGTCATACCATAACATAACTGAAGTGTAGTAGCCAGCCTCACGATACTTTCCACCCCAGGAGAAGCCTTCTTGGTTGAGAGTAAAATATTCTGCGAGGGAAATAATTGGAAAAGGAGTACCCTTGTATAGGGCATCCGTAAAGCAGTCCATCATCTCGTTTGGTTCTCTCCAGTAGAATCTTTCATTGTACTCAATATCACTAATACTATAGCTTTCGGGCAGGACTGAGTTACAAAAGATATGATGGCATAGGTAGGCAGCAAACAATGTAAAAAAATTATATCGTTTTATTGTTGTTAGTATGTTATTTTGTTTATTCCTATATTTCACATAAAAAAAAGATTTAAAAGGGACGACCGTGGCAGATAGAAGTTTTTGTGATTAGCTTTACAAAAACATGGGCTTGTACGTAATCATTTGACGATTTCGCATACTTTTTCCTCACGATTACAATGATATAGTTGATGAATATATACAATTAAACTAACGCATACGCTGATATTTTATTTTTACGAACGAACCTAATGTTTTCATCATTTGAAATAAAAAATTATTAATTGAATTGAACTATTAAGTTTTTTCGTTTTGACATAAAAAATTATTTTGTCGAGTTCCAATTTTTTTTACTTTCCTAACAGCTATCTCAATATTTTATCTAAATCATGGAAAATAAAGATAATATAGCTTACAGTTTTTTATTTTCTAATTTAAATAGAATATTAAAAAGATCAAAAGTACATAAAAAAGATTTTGAATTTACGGAATAATTTGCTGAGGTACAACAAAAAACCAACAAATCTTTAAATTTCATAAACATTTTTTGTAATAAACCGTATGAGAAAAATCAGGTCCGTCAGTAAAAAAGTGACGGTAATATATTTCTAACTAAGGTTGTATATGACATGGGATTATTTTATTTTGATAGTGCGAAAATATACGAAATTATCTAATTGATATTTGCAAAAGTCTCCAAAGCCGATCACAAGAAAACTCTCACTTGCCAAAGTTATACCTTTCACATTGTTTTTAGAAGATCTCACTAATTTTTAAAACCATACAAATGTTTATTGCGCAATAGATTTCTTAACCTTTTTTCTCATATAAAATAAGTATTTCAGCGTTTTATTCTACTTTAAGCTATGTTTATATTAAAGTATAGAGATTTGTACGTATAAAAGTATGAGTGACTGTGAACAATGATACGTGTAACTGTTGTTATTGGGGGCATATCCAGATGGCAGCAAGTATGGAGTCTACTCCCTCCCCCTATAAGATCCAAAATAGCCTCGAAATATAAATATATATGAATGTAGGACTGACACGGTGGAGCAGCGGTAGAGTTACAGTTACGTCGATCTCCGGAATTAAGCAGTGTACGCCCTATTAAAAATATTAGGATCAACATGAATCTCGTCAAGTAGATATTAACGTGGATTTTTACGTGGACTTTTACGTGGATTTTTACGTGGATATTTACGCTGATAGTTTTATAGAAATTATCCTTCAATCATTGTTCGTAATTAATTTTCCAAAACGTATAAAGTAATTCTTATCAGCCATACTTCGTAAACAAACGATAAAATAGTTTTCACGTACTATTTCTGTTCAGGATTGAACTAGCTTTAAAGTATATATTTTCATGTAATTCTAATTTTATTCTTATCGCTTGTACATTTACTTCCTTTAATTAAATTCTAAGAATTCAGTGCTCAAAGTGTCAGTGTTATTGTTACGATGCCTTCAAAGCCAAAGACTTGCCGAGTGAGAAAGACTCTTATAGCTTCTCGAATATTCTCGAATAATACCTTGCTGCACATAGCATAAGTTTATTTCTGCTTTCTCTTTGACTTCTAATGTAAGAA
>JAPYYV010005970.1:0-14802 GCA_030522625.1 Copidosoma aretas | reverse complement strand
TGAAGAAATAAAGGCCGAATCGCTGAGAGTGCTCAAGGAAATACCAAAGAGTGAATATCAAGAGTGCTTCGAAGATTGGAAAAAACGCTGGCATAAGTGGATTATATCTAGAGGGGACTACTTTGAAGGCGACCACATTGATGTAAACGAATAAATAAATATTTTTTTGAAAAAACGAAAATTCCGGGTACTTTTTGAACGCACCTCGTATATACATCGATATTGGTAATGCGGATTTCCTACTGTGTAGCAACGAGCCGCACCGTCGCGACGTCTGCAGACCATCCCCACCGTTCATTTCTACATTCAGAAAATCATAAACTTTTTTTTGCTCTAATCAAAAACGGTGAAGCGAGAAACGCTGTTTTTCAAATATGGCATTTAAAACTTTTTTATTTGCAACATATTCCAATTACAACAATATCGTAAATTTTTTGTTGTTGTTATTCATGATAAACTGGCATCTTCGTAAGCTAACATATTATTTCAAAAATTGATTTCTGAAAACGGTGAGGCTACGGTGTCTATTGTTACGTGGGTTTGTGGTAGGTTAGGTGAACGCAAAATAAGTACACAGTTACAACTATTAATTTCTTTTTATTACTGTTTATGATGGAGGGAAGAGCCAAAGGTAGCGCGGTAACTTGGAGGCACGTCTGGCAGTCTCGAAAGTCCCGAATTTTCTCCTTCTCCTTTATTCTCTGACCTGACTTAAGAGTTCCGCTTCTCCTCTCTCTTGGTCAGAGGTCCCTATCCAAGGTGGTGGGGTGCGTACGTATTTCTATACTATGTATACCGTACACCACACGTCCGGAGCCGCGACGACGTCGTCCTCTACGGCGATTTTCTTGTATACTGGCGGTAGGTGTTTGAGTAATGTTTTTGTTCTGTGGTTTATGTTGTACGCTTTTTTCCCTTTAAGGAGCAAAGAGGTGGTCTTTTTCTGCTAATCCTCGTTTCTCCTAAGGATTAGTTGCGCTGTATTTTCAGTATATACATTTTTTCTTGTTCTTGTACGCGCCTTACCCTCTTTTATAACATTTGTGCAAAATTGCAAAATCATTTTATGCACTAAGGTTACGTTATAATTTTTACGCATGGTTTTTTTTCTTTACACATATTTTTTTTTTTCCCGCTATATGATGGGTTTGGTATATTCGCAGAATTACTTGTTCATAATGTGTATTTATTATGCAAATGGATTATGGTGTGGTTCATTAAACATCTTTTCTTATATTTTACGCTTAATTTTAAGTGAAGAATAATTATAATTTGGTTAGAAGTATACGTAAAATAGTAATTGAATAATATAAGTAACCATTAAAGAATTAAATTTCGTAAGAATTGTGTAGCAGTATATCTGCCCTTTGTCCAATAATGTATGGATTAAAATACACATGGTAAGTGTATGCATTGAGTTATGCAAGCTAAACATATTAAAATTATTGTCAAGGATGTCGATGGCTAAGAAGTTACTGCGTTCAATCTACATCACTAGCTTTTTTTTTAGTATTTTCAAGCAATTATAGGTTATAATGTTAGTGTATTAGTTATTTCATTATTATTTTTAATAATCTTGTTATCATTATTATTATCATTGTTATTCTAGTCATGGATGTCGTTGTTAGGCTGTTTTGCTTCCAAAATTTAAATTGCTCGTTCATAGTTTGTTGTTGTCGAGCTATTGGCTTTTGTTCGACGGCCCTACGCTTCTGGACCATATCGCTGGGTTTCTGTGCAGGTGTTGGTTGTCCCGCATCTGGATGACAATCGAACTTAGCTCTATATTATTTCCGGTCGTTATTTCGTTAGAGTTTCTGCTATTTCCACGCCAATCGCTACCTGTGAACAATCTATAACAGATCAATAGAGGGCCCCCCATTGAAAAAGGCACTTTCATATTTGCTAGTAAGGAGAAAGAAAAGGCGCTTAAAGTTGCTACAGTGTTCAACACCTAGTATGCTCGTGTTGTAACAATATATTTGTTGCTCTCTTTAATTAATCTTTTTTCTGCCCACTTTTCTTTGGCATTTCCTCTAACATATGGTATTGCTTAACATAATTAATTTCAATCCTTTGTTTACTTTTCAAGAGTCTTTTTTTTTAACTGTTTATGCTATCCTATGATTATTGTTATAATTATTTTTATATGCTACGTCGCTATTACCATAGTCTGTTTTAGTAGACGCTAGAAGATGAATTGATTTCATGAGTAATTATCTTTTATTTAATTTGCTTGATGTCTATTTACGACACTCATCATTATTCTAGGGTTTTTTTTTTAAACAAAGGAAGAAAATAAATTTTTATGAGACCATGCGGGTTTTGGAAGATGTTTTTCTTTGACGGCATAGGTAAGTTTTTTTTTGCGTTTGCCGTTAGAGATTTGGTATTATTTTAAGAAAATTTGTGCTCGACTCTTCTCTTCTGCAGACAGATGCTCTTGTTTAAAGGTGTTTTTGGTGTATTATTGATACTTTTAATCATCGTCTGGCGAGTTGTTAAAAGTTTTCTTCTTGTTATCACTGCACATCTTTCGTTACATGACAACTCCGTCATTCGGTGACAATGGATACTACTGCTCTGGTCATAAAGCTGATATTATCTTCAGCCGTCGGTCGATTCGTAGTTCCTGTAGGCCTTTCGTGATTATACATAGGTGCATCTGTTTAGAACGTTTAAACTGCTTTTATGAGACTTAATCCTTTATTTAAAAGTGTTCTTATTTCTCATTGTATGCATATAAGTCTGATAGATGTATATCCTTATTTTTTAATACATTTTTTTGTTCTTAGTCTCGTTTACAGTTATGATTATTATTTATATTATATAGTTTTTTAGAACTTTTAGTGATTATTCTCTGTCGATAACTATTTAATCTGGTTTCAATAGACTATCATCTGATCATACTTTTACCTTTATGAGCAAAAAGATTGTCGATTTTCTAGGTTAAACGATGATGAACCTCCTTTTTTCGGTTGATTTGTTTTTCTGAGGGTAAAGGTAACTTAGGTAACTGGAATTGTTCGTAACGAAGATAAGCAAGAGATTATAATTAAGTGCCTGGTTGATAAAATAATTTATATGTGCTAACATCGTCAACAATAAATGTGACGAGTGTTAATCGAAGTGATTTATAATTTTTGTAATATAAATTTTTGCGTGGCACACTTCCTCTACAATCCTCTACTTACATTTGTGTCTAGTAAGGATTAACGCATACCTGGAGGAGATTCGAGAGTAATGATAAAATACAGGAGATCACAATTATATTAATTTTTCTTGATAGTCTTGAATACGTAAATCTTATGTGAATCTTTGAAATATTTGTTATAGGTCATTTTTAAAAGAATGATACAAATGAAAATGAGTGTGATAACATAGGCTCTTATAGAACGTAACCTCGATTTGTCGTTTACATGGACAAATATCTACGAATAAAGTATTGTTTGAAGATTCAGTGAGTAAAATTTTAAATCATGTTATAGTGCATTATAAACAATTTCAATGCTAAATGTAAGAAAAGTATTGAGTTCGTAGGGTGCAAGAGGTGGTGTGCGGTAAAGGGGGCCGAGCTGCGCGAGTAGGGGGGACTCCCCATTCCTCACCTCGCTGAACGATACTCACGAGCCTCCTTTAATATATTTGTCGTCTTTTATAAAATTTTTTTTTCTTTTTATTCATTTTTTTCTTTTTTACAACAACACTCTTTTTTTATAAAAGCAATTAAAATTTTGGTTTGATGCGTAAGTCACATGATATTACTGCGTTTTTAAGGCCACTATCGTTATTGCAGTAATATATATCTTTTGATTATTATTTTTTATTTATTATTGCAGTACTATCACCAGATTTTGTTTTTGCATTCTATC
This sequence comes from Copidosoma aretas, assembly GCA_030522625.1. Lineage (NCBI taxonomy): Eukaryota > Metazoa > Arthropoda > Insecta > Hymenoptera > Encyrtidae > Copidosoma > Copidosoma aretas. The sequence goes on along the minus strand of JAPYYV010005970.1, from coordinate 10,930 downwards.
ATCGTGTCTTTTGATATTGTTCTTTTTTTTATTAATGCTCTGAATCTTTGCTATTATTTCATGCTGGAGGTGATCGTACAAACTGACAGAATGATTTAAGGGTTGCCAAATAGAAACTCATTAATCGTTTAATAATTCAATTGTCCCGCATGTTGGATGTACACCCATTGTGCTATTTGTAAGAACTAATTAAATTTCTCTTCCTTCATCTATTTTTGCGAATCACCTGAATGAGACTAAGATAGATTATGAAAATTTTAGATATATACTTTTTTTTTTTCTTCACTACTCTTACAGATTTGTCATAGTTTTCTATATATTGCAATTTTTTTAATTTCATTTAATTTAGCTAAGTATTTAGTATGTATATTAGATATTAAGTATGCTAAATATTTTTTTATTTGTGTATGTTGATAAAAAACTGTATTTGTTGTTTCAATTATACGTACTGTCTTAAAAACAATGTTTATGTGAACGTTGCATTTGTCGGTAAGGTAGAAATAACCAGCATCAGGTGCTACGAGAAATGAGCACGTGTGTTTCAAACCGTGGGCGCTCGAAAAATATTAATATCTCGGGTTCCCGTGGTCGCCAAAAAATTCATAACCATCCGATTTGGGGAAGCTCGAGAAGACAAAACCGCTCAACGTATTTTTTTATAAACAACAATGTTGAAATGTTTTAATTGTTATTAATGTTACGTGCAGTACTTTCAGACGCCTTGAAGCGGTTTTTTGTCTTATAACGGTTCTTTGACAGGAACGGTGCTTTCATAAATTTAATTTGCCTTAATCTTTAACTTTATCAGAATGAAAAAAGTGAGCAGGATAGGTGGCGCTGCGATGCAGTACTATATTTGTGACGAGAGTGGAATAAGCCATTTATAAATAAAATAAAACAGCGGTCTTTTTTTTCGAAAAGTTTAATTAGGAAGAGTAAAATGATTATATATCATTTTACATGTTACAGACTAAAAGTGAAGGTTTTACGTATCATACATTTTATAAAAAAGTTTGTCGTTTAGTTGCATGTAGTTCATTTTCATCTTCGCTCACAGTCGTATCGTCAGTATGTTGGCTATCGTCCTCTTGGCTGTCATACGCGCTTTCGTCCTCTGCAACACATATTTTATTAATGATATCAAAAGCCTGTTCGTGTTCAATTTCGTCGAATTCTGCGCAATTTCTTGGAATGCAGCTATTAATTGATCGATATTCGTGCAATTTTTTCCCTGACACGTACCACATAAGACCGAACACAATAATCCATGAGTCTTACATCTGCACAGTTTTGTCTTGCATCTTTTTTGACAACCACAAGAAATTTGTTGCAGTATGTCACCGGGTACTAGAGCGCTTGCGGATTTTTTTGTTTGCAAGCCATACTGGGACTTTATCTAGCCCTAATCTGTAGGTTTTATTCTATTTTATATCCATAGTTGAACCTGATGGTATTTTCGGTACGAATGCTAATGTGCTGCAGATTCTGTCGGCGGTAACTTCTCGAGCTTGAAATTTTTTACCCTATACCTCTTGTAAGTAGATCGTATCTCAGGTCGTTTGAACGAATTTCAGTTTTGCAGCCGTATAGGGTCGTAATTAATTTTTCACTATATTCACCTACTTCGTCAGGGTTAACTTTGTCATTGTAAAAATAATCCATGTACGAGTGCATTTTACTATTAATTTTAACAATTTGTGCAAACCTATTTTACCCTTTATTGTAAAAGCTACATGTCGTGTCAGCACCCGTAAATGCGTGACTAAAAGCAACGGATAGCCGTGAATTTTTATGCTTGAAACTATGAGCACGGTAAAATTTCTTTTTAATCTTGTCATGACTAGGTTTTACAAAAAACAAATTATCTTTTTCTCCAGCATGTTGCGTCAATAACACAAGTAAATCGATATCCCCTTCGATAATAATTACAAGATCATGCGACCTTCGAAAATATATTGCTGTACTAACAATTAAAGTATCAGCATCATCTATCACTGTTTTAGCTGTGCATCCACTTAGTTGCGATTCAGTAGACGCCATTTTTATAAAATTTTGTTTGTTTGCTTTATTTGCCAAAAATTTATCCTGTGTACTTGTTATTTTGATATTTCTGTCAAAGTTAATACCCTGCTTAGCACTTTTGATCGCCTTAGCTGTTCACTGTTTTTCGTACTCTCATGGACATATCCATCGAATACAACACACGCATTGTTCAAACAAGTTTTATGAACATAGTTGACATTTTTCTGTAAAATACTTTGTACCGACTCACTAACGTTCCATACTACCTTATAAAGTAAAAACCTGCCATCTATTACGTACATAGCATGTAACATTTGAATGTTTATTGGTAGTATGGGTTCGCTGTCAAAATGATCGTAAAAAGCAGATTTTTTTGTATTTCTTATGTCGTCTTCGTCAAAAATTAAGAGGGGAAATAGTGCTAATTCGAACGATACATAATATTTGATATCTGCAATTGTTTGCAAATTGAGCGTGATTCGTTGAAATATCAAGGACAGGTTGATGGCTATGGTCGTATCATTGAGGCGTATTGACGAATTAACGCATTTTAGACATAAAACTTTTTTTCCCTTTAAAGCGAACAATTCCAAAATCTTGCCCAATGATGGCGTTAATACATGAATTACTGACCCATACAGCTGTATTACAATTTATTGTACTCTCGCCAATGAAACGATAATGAATGGACATAATATTCTCCGTAACTGGACATGGATTGTAAGTCGTAAAAAGATCGGTAAGTAGTTTTAAATCAATACAGACTCTGAATATCCTGGCATTGGTCATATCAACGTGTTGTTCCGACGTTCTATATAATAACATAAAATTACACAGTACACACAGCAATACAGAGCAGCGTAAGGGACAGGTTACGGCGCGATTTTCAAAATTTGAATTACCTAAAGTGATGAATACGTTCAATACGCTTTTCCTCTTTGCCAGACGAACGTGCTGAAGAACATTATTTGTAGTGTTACTATTAATGGTTTGACGCACTATGTTATTTATTCCTCCCTCTCATGAATATAATATTGCATCGCAACGCCACCTATCCTGCTCACTTTTTTCATTCGAATAAAGTTAATGATTAAGGCAAAAAAAATTTATGAAAGCACCGTCCCCGTGAAAGAACTGTTATAAGACAAAAAAACAGCTTAAATGCATCTGAAAAAACTGCGCGTAACAATGATAACAATAAAAAGATTTAAACATTGTTGCAGATAAAAAAGATACGTTGTTCGGTTTTGTCTTCTCGAGCTTCCCCAAATCGCTTGGTTATGAAATTTGGGACGATCACGGGAACCCGAGATATTAATATTTTTTCGAGCGCCCACGATTTGAAACGCCCGTGCTCATTTCTTGTAGCACTTGATGCTGGTTATTTCTACTTTACCGACAAATGTAACGTTCACATAAACATTGATTTCAAAACAGTACGTATAATTTAAATAACAAGTAGTATTTTTTCCTGCAAATTCAACTGTAGAACTGTATCCTCTGAAAATTTTAGCCTCGTAGGTTGTAAAATAAAGGGTGAGAAATATATATAAAAAAAAAACATTATCCTGGCTCCTATTGGTCGTAGAACTTTTTTTTTTTTTAAATTTAGAGAAAAATTCGGCCTTTTTGATGGAAAAAGTTTTCAATCGATTCCATAACAATTCTCCGTGTTATTCCATTTTGGAACCAAGCACTTTTTTACAATTTATTTTGCTAGGCCCCCGGTGAAAAAAACGGTATGCCACAAAAATGGTCTGAAAGTACAAGTCTTTAGGAAGAGAACGAGCCTAAATACAATATTCTACGACTTGCCAATGTTGTAGAAAAGAATTTGCAAATAAGTGCTTTTTTAATAAACAAATAGATTTTGCAAAAAGTATTCAACTAAAAATTTCTAAAAAAGTTCCACTGTTACTGCACGTCAGAACCTACAGTCTAATAAATTTTCAAACGTCTAAGTTTTAAATTGTTTGTTTAACTAGTTATTAAAAATATAGCGAATTTTAGCGGTATTTTACAATTAAAAAAAAATGAATTTTATCGCTACAGGTCGCATTTTATAGATATTTGTTATGCCTACAACTTTCATGCAATACTTTTGGTCATATAATGCGAGGGAAATCTTGTTGAAGCGAAAACCATGTTTTCGGCACTTTAGTGGCTCCCATAAAAAAAAAACGGAAAAACGTTAGCTATTAGAATTTGGGTACATTAGTTTTGAATACCCTGAGGTACCTAATTCCGCTGAAAGATCTCTGTTTACATTTTGTTGATAAAACACCCTTTTAAATTGCTCCTTTGCGGTCTGATGATGCATGCGCTCTATCGCACCATTACTTTCGGGGTGGTAGGCGGTGCTCCCCATTTTGTCAATTTTAAATAATTTCGCGAATCACTCCATTGTTTTGTTTATGAAATGGGTTCCAGGATCCGATAGAAATAGTGTTTCTGTGAACCGATGGTTCATTAACAGGTCTGTAGAAGTAGATAATTTTTTTTTCGAAGGGCCTACTCGGAGTATCCGTGATTAACATTGCTTGTTTTGTTTTTACTCGAACAAGTTTCTTGGTTTGACAAGATTTACAGCTAAGTACGAATTTCCTTACGACCGGTCGCATATGTCTCCAATAATGATCTTGTTCGATCCTATTGTAAGTTTTGTTTATTCCCCTGTGTCAACCAACTGCAGATTCGTAATATTCTTTTATGACCTTTTCTCGCTGGTCGGCCGGCGGTACTACAAGTGTATTTATATACAGTACAGCTGCTACTTTGGGGTCTTTAAAAATTTCTTCAATTTGCTCCACTAAATATTGCAATTCATTTATGTTTTAAATTTCTAGGTCTCTCACTATTCCTACAGTTCCTTTTTTATTCGCTATTACTAGTGCTTTCAGATACACTAAACATTTTGTAATGTCAGATTTCAGCGCAGTATCGTCAAAGTGTTTTTCACGTATATACGTAAAACGTGTACTTTTCTGATTTTCGATAACATAGCGTCTCCAACCTCTTTAGTTCCAGTGTTTGAAACCAATGAGTTTATATAGCCACGTTTATAGAGTGCATAGATGGTCTTAGTATTAGGGACGCTATCCGTTATTGAGCAAAAAGTTACATTTTCCAATTATCTGAATGGGTGATCGGTAACTTTTTTCAGTTTTTGAAGTGATGGTGGGTCCACATTTTCCTTTGGTGCCCATGGTGATAGTTCCTGAGGAAGCCTTGTTCTGCATACTCTGCATTCCGCTAGAGCGCTTAAATCTAATATATCATTTCTGATGTCACTTTCTGCTTCGCTTCCCGATTCTACGAGAGCCTTATTTAGGTCATTGCTTTGCTCTCTGTCGCTTTCTGGCGATGAATCAGACGAGTCCTGCGAGTTGTGTGCCGATAGAGGCTCCAGTGGCGGTGGGAGTTCAGGAGCAGGTGACCTGCGTTCCTCACTTGTTTTCTCCCCAAGGTCGCTTTCTCCGCTTCCTTTTTCATTCTCCTCTGCCTCGGCAATTTCATCATCATCTAAATTTTGTCCTGATTCTTTACATCTTGACGGGTGCTTCTCTGGCTCCGCCTTGAAGTTTCCGCTTTAGTCAGGCCTCTTTCGTTTATTATGGTTTTGCTTTATTAGGGTTTGGTAGTGTTTATTTTTTTAATATATATGTGTAAATTTTCCTATAAAATGTTGATAAACAATCTCATCCAGGGTTGCTCGAGAACGAATGCATGTATTTTTATCATACTCTGAGGCATGTATAAAAGTGCATTTTCCGTCGCCGAAGGCGTCAGTGCTTCGGAGGATGTATTCTCTTTTCCCTGGATTGCAACATTCATGTATTAATTTCGATTTAGGAAGGGCACTTCTGAGTTTAGTCGTTGAGAGTGTTAAGCCATCAAGAAGGATTAAACAGTGGAAAAGACAACTTCCGTTGTGAGGGACGTCCGTTAGCAAAAATTTTTTGTGTGGCTCCGCGCAGTAGTGTCAGCATTTTTTAAACTCAAAATCTCTCTTATTCCATTCATTCTGCGGAGTGTATTTTCTTATTTGTTTATGATTTCCTATTGTTTCTGTTTGTGGGGTATTATTATCAGAATTTAGGCCAATTTCGCTACGTAAGTCGGTCTCTTTATTTGACTGATTAGTTAACTGTAGGTTATTTACTGTATTCTCTAGATGTGTGTTCTTTTGCTGATCGGTGGTACTATCAGTCTCTTATGCATCAATTTTAACTCCTACCTTTCCTTTAAAATCTTGGCGTTTTATGTCTAGCCGAACCTTTGTTTGAAAATTATTAATTGAGTCATCAAGCATTGCGTCAATTATTCGCAATCGACGTGGTTCGGCTGCGCTTGTACCCGACATCTCTGATTGCTGTCTCTCTTCGCCCGTGGTTTTGTCTTTCTCTCGCGTATATGGTCTTCTCTCTCCAAGTTTTGCTTCCTCGTTGAACTCGTTTGATTCGCTTACCCCAACACCTATTTTCTCTTTGGCCCCACTTTTCTTTCGCTCTCTCCCTTTCTCCTCTGCTTCCGCCGCTAAGTTTACCTTTACTAGCTGCCATCCCGAGTGCGTTATTACCCCATGTCTATCTCTTGGCATCTGTTCTTCGCCAGACGGTGTGTTGCAGATTGATATTATCATTTCCTTCGACTTATCTTCAAGTTCGGGAGTATTAGAAAGTTCTGTGGGTTTTCTATGTAGTGTATCTAGCTGACATTTACGAGTCTTACGTTGTAAATTTTGTGTTTTGTCCCTTTTGACGAAAGATGCACTTGTGATTTTTACTTCTTTATGCATATTTTCTCTTTCCACATGTATGCAAGAATTTCATTAATTGGTCCTTGCGATGGAATTTCTTTGTCACTGTCGCTCGCCGCAATCAGCTCTATCTTCCCATTCTCCTTTTTATTTGCAGTTTGTATTAAGAGTTTATCTGGCCCATTTCTTATTTTTGTTGCTTTACCTACTTTTAGTGTTTTATTTCTTTGTAATAATATCCCCGGCGATTCCGACTCAAAGTGCGCGTCACTGTCGTTGCTTGGAGTATATTCGCTTGAATTGTTATTTCTCTGGCATTTCTTTTTCTTTACCTTTTTGTCCGACTTGTCTAAATCGCAAATATCTATTTGATTTTTTAAGTCCTTTTATACTATATTTTTCTCCCGTCTTGTGCGAATCTTGTATATTCTCGCCGGTGAAGCGTTTGTCTCACCAAATCCCTCTTTTTCCTGTTCCTCAGCGAGTTAGTATAACTCCCTGCGCGGTAATTCGGGGCTTTTCTTTCCTTCTTTCAGGATCAGGTTGCGCGACAATGCGTCAGGTGCTCTATCAATTATTCCGGGACTATAGACAACGTTAAATTCATAGCCACGTAGTTTTGCCTTTAGTCTCGTAAATCGTAGGTCCCATTTTTCCGATATGTGGAAATATTTCAGAGGCTTGTGGTACGTTACTACTGTAAATTTTCGTCCGTATAAGTGTGGTATGAGTTGCTCTTTTGCATAGACTATGGCGAGCAGTTCTTTATCGTATCTTGGGTAGCGAAGCTCGCTACCTTTTAAGCAGTAGGATGCATATTCACAAGGGTGATCTTCGCCTATTTTCCTTAGACTTAATATTGCGTCTATCGTGTAGTCTGATGCATCCGTTTTAACTGTAAATGGCTTATTTAGGTCCAGCGCTAGGAGAACGGGCTCTCTGTACAGAGGGTTAGCGAGAGTGTCAAATGATTCTTGTTGACTTTCTTGCCACTTAAATTCCGTGCCATTTCGTAAAAGTTTTGAAATTGGTTGTGCTATTTTTGCGTCATTTTTAATAAAACGGCGGAAATATCCCGAGAGACCTAAAAATTGTTTAATTTTCTTTGCGTTTGTAGGTCTTAGATAGTTTTTTACAGACCTAACTTGTTCGGGGTTTGTTTTTATTTATCAGTTGCTGTCTATTTAGCCTAATACTTTCGCATCTTTTTTGAGAAACTGACATTTATTGGTTTCTATTGTTAGGTAGTTATCTTTCAAATGTTTAACTTATCTTTTAAATCGTCTTCCGTGTTCTTCTCATGTTGCTGCAATCAGCATTATGCCATCTATGTATACTTCTATTTCATGTCCTTGTAGGCCTGCTGGCGCTAGTGTTATCGCACGTACGAATGTATTTGGTGAATCAGTGCAGCACATTGCCATACGTTTGTATGGGTAGTGGACATTTGGTCCGGAAGATGCCGTCTTATAAGCGTCTTTTTTATCTATATCTATTTAAAAGAATTCCATTTTTAGGTCCACTACAGTTATGTAGCGGGCAGATGCGAGATGGTTCAGAATATCACTTTGGAATGGTAGTGGATGAGACGAGCTGACTGTAATTTTGTTGAGTAGTCTAAAGTCCGTTACAACTCTTTATCTTTCATCCCTGATTGGGCCCGCCTGCTTGGGTACTATCCATGTGTTAAAACTATATGGTGACGTGGAAAATTTGATTATGTCCTGATCTGCTAAATTTTTTGACACCTTATTTATCTGTTCCCTGAGAGCGATCGGGTATCTGACTCTTTTTGATACAGTTAATTCGTCTATCGTTGTACGTATCTTGTGTTTTAAAACGTTAGTTGCTCTTTAAGACTCTCCACCGAAGCCGGGCACCCAAGGGTTGAATTCTATTAGTTCGCGCACGTGTTGTAGCTCTTCTGCGTTGGAGCCTGACGTGTCTGCTGATATTAATTCTTCTTAATTCTATCTTCTTTATTGGTTAGAACAAATTTGTTTTCGCTTGTATTTACTTCTTTATTTTTACTTTGTTTTTTATTAGTATGACTTGACCTAAAAATTTTTGTCATTGCTTACTGTAGGCCTTGTCCGTCGTCCTCATCGACACTATATGGCTGTCTCCCGCAAATTTTCTGACATTCCAACAAATCTACGTGAGGTACGATTATTTTTATAGGTCTATCTGTAATATTTATGCATTCAGCGTACACTTGAACGTTATTGCTGTTGGCAATAAAGTTTCCCAAGTTCGATATTGGCACATTGCTGGCTAAATGGCCTATTGTAGATAAATCGGTCCGTTGAAAGCGCGTGTGTATTTCATTTATCATATCATGTGCGGGTAGAGTAAATTGATTTGGTGTACCTGCATGGTCAGTATCCGTCCAATTCAAGTTTATTGTATCTACGAATTGATGTTGTAGTATTAAATTATTTGTATCATAGTGGTTCCTACTTCCATTGGTATTGTTACTCGGTCTAGCGTTTCCTTGTGTCTGATTTCGGGTGTAAGCGTCCCATTGAATACGTGCGTCTGCAAGCACTGTATTTTCTTCTATGCTATTGATCATTTAATAGTATCTTAGCGGGACGGCCGTATTAGATCTTTTAGGGAGTATTCCGCTCGTTACATGGTGTGTCGTAAAATGCACGCTTTGCTGTTAGATGTCCTGACCCGTTTGCCTGCACGCTATTTTTTCTCTTGCTATGTTAGAGCTTAACTTTTTCATCATTTTCATAATAAACATTTTATGTTTTTTTTCAGCATTTTGCTATTCCTCCCATGATTATGGGTCGTGTTCTAATGTTATCCTAATTATTTCGTCCTCTGTATTGTCTGTCGAAACTTGTTGTATATTAGTACCGTAGACGTGCTGTAAAAGGTCTGTCTCCCACGCCTCGTTTATTTCGGTTTCGCGTATAATTTTGTTTTGTTTTTTCTTTCTCTGCGTCATACTTTGTAAGTATTTGACAGCTGCAGAAGATGCAGGATCAAGTTTTACGTCTTTACGCTTATCACCTTGTCTTGACTGCTTCGTGTTATTTACTAGACGTTCTGTTTCTAAGAACTACGGCTTTCCTCCGATGATTTCGAACTGTCTATTTAGAATGGATTATTTTTCTTACTTTGTTTTTTTTTTCGGTGGGGAATTTTGCTCTTTGTGCTGGCTCAACCGCTTGTATTACGTATCTATTGGGTATGGTCGGTTCGAGTTCGTTTTTATGTGTTGGTTTTTTTAGCTACAATCTCCCTTTTGTACCAGCTCAGCTGCCTGCAAGATATTTCGGGTGTCCCGGATGTACATATCTGATAATGTTGGCTTAAATTCGCTTATGAACAGCCAGGTATTTTCTGTTTGCCGTTTCCAAGAGGCCGAATGGAAAATCTTTTGGGGCGGTTCTAAGAGTAAATGTTTCTTTGTTCTCTTTTGTTTCGTTGTGTCAGATGGTGACACAATTCTCTTTTGTTATTTTTGTCTGAATTTCGTTTGTGTTCTTCTCTTTTTTTCATTAAGCACGTTATTATTACTAATGTTATTGATCTATTTTTTTTTAAGTATAAATATAATTTTAAATTGAACCCTGTGTAATTTCAAGTGATCACGAAATTCTTAAAAAATATTGTGGCTGTTGGGGTACGAAATTCTGTTCTGCTTGCTAAAAAAGATTTTCTAACGTGAATGGGTAGGTATTGTTTTCAATTAGTAACCTTTACTCACGTACATCACTTTAAATATAGTGAGGGTCGAGCGGAATAAAAGGGTGTAAGTGTATGTTGTTATTGTATTTTTTTTTTTGTAGTTAAAGGAGTTTTTTCGTCATATTAATTTACGTTAGTTTTCCCGTCTTATTATTTCGTCATCTAATTTGAGCATGCAGATATCGTCTATATTTATTATTAGTTCTGTGTAATTATGCCATATATAAGAGAAAAAAATATAATAAAGTGCTTTTTCCCTTAACTTCCCCAGGGGTCGTGAAATATGTCTCTGTATGTACATAAAATATTCTGATTTCTGTATATTAACGTATTTACCATGCGGTAGCTATCCAAATTGCTAATAGAACTGCACCGGACCGCATTTTTCTTTCTCCTCTAGATATAAATGTCGATCTTCCTAAACTTCCCCTTTTTTCTCTCAAG
>JAPYYV010005969.1:0-14803 GCA_030522625.1 Copidosoma aretas | reverse complement strand
CGTCTGCTAGAATGTACTATACGATAGTATAGTTCTCTAGCCATAGCAGCGCCATCGGGCGGTGAGGCTAAGTACTTATCGGACCACCCTCGTATGTCTGTATAAACTTAAATACACTAATATAAACATGTAACAAGAAAATAAAGAATAAAATTAGAATCCATAAAAGTATGCGCCAATTTGAAAGTTTTTATACTTATGCAGGGTAGGTTGAGTTTTTTAGGGCCAGTACCATTTAAAAATTCAGAATTCTTCTTTGTGTATCAAAAAGAAGAAATTATTTTGTGAATTTCACATATAGAAGATAATAATAAAATATTCATTGATCACATGTACCTTTAATTATATTTACATATAATCGTTTGTCTTAAATTTACAGACGCGATAAATATAATTTTTTTCTTGTGATTTTTTTTTTTATAAAATTAATTTATTAGTAAAGAGTTTTTACACCATGTATAAAGTGAATTTGTGTAACTATACTTATAAATCAATTTGACTTAACTCAAAAACATTTTGACTTGACGATAAATGCAAAAACTTAGGAGCCTAATCAAATTGAGTGATGACAGTAAGTAACAATTACGTATTTGTGAAAGTATAAACAGAAATATATAAATATTTATAATATATACATATACATCCAAAAAGTTTTAATGCAATATGCTGAAATGAACTCATCGAATGTTATCCCCAAAAAACAGAATATTATTTCTGGGCAAGGAAATCAAGAAAATCAGCGTTGAAAAAAAAGGTTTAATTTAAAAATTGCAAATGACGCTAGGCACGTGCTATTAAAATGTTTTATTCTCAAGTTTATTTTTTCATAATGCTCTACTAAATCTTTCAGATTTTTGCCAAAAAAAAGTTCTGCTAAAATAAGTACTCTTGTCTTGACGTGAAATGCTCTATATACAAATGTACTCATACGCGTGCAGATACTATAACCTTAATAAAAATTGTTGTGTCAATGATATAAACCATTAAGAAATCTTTACAATAATTTACAAATTGACCAGTATAATTTTCTTGTACAAAAAATGCAGTTTTTATGGAATTCATATATATGCATGAGTCGTACACATGCATATATAGTGAGTAGGTACACTCCTGAAGGACTTAGATTCCTATAGGTTATGCATTTAGGATCAAAATAAGCCTAAATACACTTAGATTTAGTGAAAATTCGGGTAGCGCAAGAATTTTGATAATTTTTCGGGTTCTCTGGACCACAGTACGTCGCCTACCCTTTTCACTTTTTTTGCACTCTTCTCTCCGCGGTCCTGGAAGCATCTTTTGCATCTAAATCATCTTCTTTCTCTCCACTCTCGTAACCACATAGTAGCTCTACATATGATTCCGAGGCCTCGTCGTTTTGTAATATTTTATTATCATCCTTTTTTTTACCTTAGTCCCTCAACATGACTGTTTTCATGCCTCTAAGGATGTTTACTACTAAGTCCCTGGTCTTTCTATTCGCCTTACCTAATTCTTTTACTGCTTCGGGGTTATGACAAAACTTTAACCATACCTTGTCGTCCGTTATGACTTTCGCATTTTTCCACCTTTCGCCTTTTATTGCCGTAACTTACTCAATTAAATTATTTTCCCCTGAATTTTTTTTACTTATATATTTAATGCTGTACCTCGATGGGGAGACAATTTACACAATTTTACTGGAGCTCAGATTTGCTTTTCCTTTTTTTTCTTATCCTTTGTCTTTCTGCTTTACTTTTTCTTTATTTACTGTCATTATTATTATTTTTTTTTTTCTACCTTGCTTAGGCTGCTGCCACGATCAGGACTATAATCAGCATACCGATGGCCACGTTTGTACCTTTTATCGAAAATGTCTCTTTCCGATGGTGCGTAGTCCCGTCTCCTTGTTCTTCCCCGTTCGACTTCCTGGCAATGTTCGCCTCCTGGATGGATGCGATGCCGTTAGCACCTCTAATCAATCGCCACAGTCGCCTGCTTTTCGCTGCTTGTTACAGCAATCACTAGTCATGTGTATCCTCTTTTCACTGTTTTTTTACCAATCACTAGTAACGTGCCCGCTATTTATTGTTTGTTTCACTCACGTTAATTGTTTTTATTTTTAACGCACTGCATTATGGGTGCTTTCCGACGACAAAAAAGTAAACAAAATTACTTTTTTTTTTTCATGCACAATTTACGCCTCCACGTCGAGCGCCAAAAAGTTAGGGCTTGGGTTATCTATAACTCCCTGTTATGTGGGAAATGCGGAGCTTGGGGGTGCTGAGAAAATGAATACCCGCGAGTTGAAACAACGTAACCTTTTATTAGTTATTATACGCAGGCGCCAAGCTTAGGGCGCGAAGTTACAAGAGCCTCTAGCTACCGTAGGTCACTATAGGCAAACTGATAAATAAATCTAGTACCAAGAAAGCTGAAAGGACTAGAAAAAAGGTTAACGAGAGACGCAGATAAGTAAGGACTGGTAATAATAATAACTGATCATGTGAAGGATGCGAGACCATTGTCATAGGCGGATAATAAAAAGCAGGTAAAGAAGGTACCTTAACCATAAGAGTGATTGGAAAATTAAAGAAGGACAAGTTGAATAAGTAGTAATATTATACGGACAAAAAAACGACTTAAAAAGAGATAGGGGTGAAAAAAACTGAAGCAAAAAAAGGCACAAAAAATAATTATAATACTAGTAAGAAAGAGATTTAAGAGAAAAAGTAGGATATACTCACTAGAAAATACGCAGAACAAAGTTTTATTAAACAATCCAAGGCAATGACAAAATGTAGAATCAAATATAAAATGGAAAGATGAATAAAAGAGAAAGATTTTTTATACTTGTAATAAGATTTTAAATAGATGGAAATAAAACTGCAAAGATTTTGCATATGTTCAACGTACAATTATGCATGGATATACAAAAAATTGAAAAAATTAGCCATACAGCTGAAGAGGGGTTGATAGCACTAATAAGCTTAAAAAAAAAAAAAAAAGAATCATTAATGGTAAAGAATGCATGCCAGAATTAAACGTTTGGGTAAATGATAATGGCATGGAAAGGGAAAAAGAAGTTTAAAAATAGATGAACAAAATCAACGAAGTAAAATTAGCAGAAGAAGAAATCGAGACTGGCTGCTTAAAAAAAAAAACATTAATGTGCAGTAGTAATCGCGGACAAAAAAGAAGATCTATGAGTAAGGTGGGAAAACAAGCAGTTTTTTGGGCACAATAAAGAAGAAGCAGAGCAGAAAAAGAAGAACAAAAAGAGGTCAAGAACTTAAGATAAAAATAATATTTTGTTAGTTTATTCTCACAGTAAAGTTGTGAATGGAATATATACATAGAAAGAATGCAGTACTGTAAGTGATGGCTCTCTCGCGAGCTTCACTCGCTTGCTCGCTTACGTTGTGAAAAATACCTAAATCCTTATAGGAAGCAGTCGTAGCTCAGTTAGCTAAGGCGCAAGTCTTAGTCAGTTATAGTACGGCAGTTCTAGGAAGGCGCGGGTTCAAATCCCGGTCACGTCAACTCGAAAATTTTTATCAGAATAGTTCCGGCAGGGATTTGCTCCCACGTCTTGCGGCTGGTTTTGCATGATCACAAGGTGACCCAGAGGTGGGCTTTATAGGCGCCCTGTATAGGTGCAGGACTGGTTGAGGTAAGGTGGCGTTCATAGGTGGAAACAGATTCCTGCGATTTAAAGCGACTCACTATAGGTCAAATGTTTTTTTTGTTTAAAACCTAATAACTTCAGAAGGAAAAAAGATAAATTAAAATTTGTTTCTGGAGCTTCAAGCTTAAATAATGGAGAATAGAGAAATAGTATAGACAATATTAGGTCGTTGAACCCTAACCTATAAATTATTAAGAAAACTCGAAAAAACAATATTCTGTGCCGAAGAACCATTTAAATTACTTCATTACATCTCCGTCACTTTTATTTTTCAAACGATTGTAACTATTATCACTATAATTTTAATTTCATACTGCTAACATAACCTGTAAAAGTCGAGAATACAGGTTCATAGTGTCAGAAACCTAATATTTCAATAATAAAAAGGAATAATTGAAAAATTCTTTTGGGAGCTCTAGAATGAGATGATTCTTAAATTAGAGGTTAGTGATCAACAATCTGATATTTTTTATACTATTTTTTCATTCTCCATCATCTTATCTTGAAGCTCTAGAAAGAATTCTCTAATTATTCCTTTTCTCTTAAAATATTAGGTTTATAGCAGAATAAACCTGTATGTTAGGAGTATAAAAATCAAATTCCCGTAATAGTAGTTACAGTAGTTTGAAAAATAAAAGTCATGGATTTATAATGATGTCATTTAAATGATTTTTTGGCTTAGAATATTCTTTTTTCGAGTTTTCTCACTTAGTTAGAGGTTAGGGTATAATGATCTGAAACTTTCTACAGTTTTCCTCTATTTTCCATCACGTTAGCTTGAAGCTCCAGAAAAAAATTTTGATTTATGTTTTTTCCTACTAAAGTAATCAGGTTTTATACAAAAAAAAGGCCTCATGAGCGTCTTGGGTAGGTGCAATACTCAATAAAGGAAAAAGTATGGGTTTTAGGGGTGAAAAAAGAGGGTATAATAGTTAGGGAAGATGAGACAAGGAGTTATGGATTATGGCGGGGACTAGGATGAGGAGTTACATATGGGGTTTATATCAACATCCTGCATCAGGTACTGATGAATCCCAACCCAGATCTTTGATCCAAAGATCCTGTAAAGTTATCTTATCAGTTACTAGTATCGGGGCCAGCCATCTAAGGGGATAAAACAAACGAGCTTTCTTAGGCGGGATTGTTCTTTTCTTGAATTTACTAGTTACGACAGTATATTTCACCTTTAACGTAAAATCATCAAGGTCAGGCAGCCACTTAAGGCCTAAAGTAGATATTACCATATCGAGTATTAACTCAACGTCATTAGCTGAATCCGATGAAAGTCCTTGCAGAAGACGGGTCTTGTTCGAGGCCCACTTGGCAAGGGACATACCTACAGAAGCTAAAACTTGGATGAGCTGATCTCGAAGTTCCAGAGCAGCTTCAACTGTGTCAGCTCCGGCGAAGAAGTCGTCGAAGTACAGTTTTCGTTGCAGTATCTCGGCTGCGGGGGGTGAGACTCAGCGTTGTCCTCTGCAAGCTTCTACATGACCTTCGAAGCCAAGTATGGGGCTGATGACGTACCATGAGTGACTGTGACACACCTATATTAACGTATGGGCTGATCAGTAGTTGGACGCCACAGTCCCCGCTGCCATTCTGCGTCATCCGGATGTGCCAAGATCTCAACATCTTACTACATAACACCCAAACTACATATGTGGTAAAAACAAACTTAGAAAGACGCCACTGAGTTAATACTTAAAGTAGATCAGCCTAAAGTTTTGGTCCTGGCCACAGCATATCATTCAGTGAATGACCTTGTCAATCCCGTTGTGATGCATTGAATACAACGCGTACTTTGCTCGGGTTCTCAGGCCGAATGACAGCGTGATACGGGAGACAAAAACCTGGACGATGGAGTTGTTCTGGGGGTACCAACTCCACATGCTGCATGTCAATGTATCCTACATAAAGGTACAGTATGACTGTGCAAGCTCAGGAGTTTTTTGCAAGCGCCTTTCAGAACGCAACAAAGAACCGACAGAAATATCTCGAGTGCTTACAGAATCAGGATTGCTACGAAGAGGCAATCTTACAATGAATCTACCATCTGAAGAGAGTGTATTTGTTCAAGCCAAGTGCTCTGTACGATACAGCGCTTCCTCGGTCAGCAGATATTTACGAGGCACCTCTTCGATTTTCCATAATCTTTGAAGAGGTTCAGAAATCGATTGTTCAGTGTACATGAGAAAGGCTCGCAGTTGTGCTGTATTACAGCAGCAGGTTTGGCTTGATCTAGGACCAGTCAAAAGCCAACCAAAAGCTGAATTTTGAGCAACAGGTGTATTTTTGGGTACTCGAATGAGATCATCGAGAATGATTGAAGAATAAACATTAGCGCCCAAAATGCAATTAATCTGGGATGGTTCTGCAAACTCAGTATCAGCAAGATCCAGGTCTTTGATGTGAGGCCAACTTGAAGGGACTATTTCTTTATGAGGCAAATACTGTAAAGTTTAGGAATAACCAGGGCGTATACACCCAAATTAAAATCTAACATTTTCTAGACACCAATTGTAACATAACCTCCTTAAGAGTCCTTGATAATTCTTCAGCTCCTGCACCGACAATTTTGATATTAACCCGATTACTGGGAAGACTGAGTTCAGTCGCGACATGTTGGGTGATAAACGAGCGTTCTGCGGCAGGATCAATAGGAGTGCGAGTCGGCACTACATCTCCGTTGCAATTCTTGATGAAAAGGTGCGCAGTAGCAAACAAAACAGCATGACCCACACGAGTACTATAAGCATTTACAGATTCCTGCTTATGCGGATCTGATGCAGTAATTCCGAGTGACTTTGCGTTAGCCACTGATCGCCAATTGGTTTGCTCGTTTTGTTGGGCTTGTCCGAAATTCGTAGTAAATCGCAGTTTCGAATGATCCTCACCTTGGCAATGAAAGCATCGATTAGTCGAGGAACATTCATCAGCAACATGAGAACTTTTAAGGCAATTAAAACAAAGTTTTTCGAGTTCGAAAAAATCTAATCTTTGAGCTAGTGACATAGCCTTAAATTTCAAACAACGACCTAAAATATGATTACCTTTATACAAGGCACAACCGAAAGGCCTCTCCAGTATTATCTGCGGCTTGAGATGTATGAACAGAAACTCGCTTCGCTTGGTTTTGCGACGCTTGAGCATTAACTTGCTTTATACACGAACTAGTCGTATCAGCTCCAGTATGAGTTTGTTTTAGAGAGTGAACACGACGTTCAATAAAACGTGTTAGAACAGCATAAGACGGAAATTCTTAAGTCGCTTCTTGTGAAATTTGCCACGATTCTCGCGAATTCAAGTCAAGCTTGCGGATAACACAATGTTCCAGGAAATAGTTGGTCTGATCAATAGGACATCCCGAATCTTTTAGTGTGCGTACGGCTTCTTTAGCGTGATCAAATATATCGTTTAATTCATTTACATTACGGGCACTTCAATGCTCGAAATGTCAATTCTGACAGTGTCAGTTCTAATCATCGCAAAGGCAAAGTTCGTTTTTTCTCGGTTTTAGGCAACAAATCTTTGCCAAACTTTTTTTACAGCATTTTCGGGCTAAAATATGAGACACGTGTCTCGGCGTTAAGTACAAAAAGATATTTTTTGTGAGATACGTCGTTGAATATAGTTTCTACTTCCAACACTAACAGCGAATTAGTAAGCAGTATGAGAGGGCCCAAACTGTACTTCAATAAAAGCAGAAATGAAGCCCTATCAATTAAAAAAAAATTTGATGAATTCCGTGCGGTCGATTAAAAGTTGTAGCGATTTTAAGAAGGATTACGAATTTCAGTGAATATCCATAAATCCTTATTCTAACAATTTTCGAGTCTTCTTTAAGCAGCTATAACTTTTGAAGGTGGCAGTAAAACAAACAAACTTTGTTTTTATCTTTAGGACTTGATTCTAGCGGTTATTATAGCTAAATAAAAATGAGTCTTAAGTTTACAAAAAGCTTACCTATAATTAGAAAACGTTGGCACTGCTGCAGTGCTGACCCAGACGGCTTCTATACCACACTATGGATTAGCAGCGCTCTCACAACATGAGTGAAGTGCTCTTCATTTTGGGGCAGCAGCGATACCAAAATGTGTGAGCAGTGTTACCAGTATACTGGGATACAAACCGTGCTTATTGATATAATATAGCCAATTTCCTGTGCATTGGCGTAGACACGCTACTATTTGGCACAGCTGCTTCCCCAAAAGTGGTGGAGACGAGAGTGCGCTACAGGACCACAGTTGGCGCTGCAGCAGTGCATACATTCTTTCAGTAAACACGTGCTGGAGACAAATGTATTTCTTCAAAATAACACTAAAATTCATTGTTATTAAACATCATATATCTATTAATCAAAAAACTTTGTAATAAAATCGCTTTAAGTAATTGTTGAGAATGGTATATTTGTAAAAGAAATTTTTTTCAACTCACTTTGATTTTAACAAATTTTGGAGTTGAATCAAGTAAGATACAGCAGATGTACTGTCTACACCTACATTTATTGCATGTGTTAGCTACTGACTTCTGCTTATCATACAACTTGATGATACATGCTATTATCACATACCGTCTGTCTGCGGTACTCTAAATATCAACTTTTATCTTTAATCAAATGTCTCATTGTAAATCACCATCAGACACACAGGAGAAAAATACATCATGTAAATCAAACATTTTCATTGGCAGCATCAAGAAATAACGAGAATCAAGATTTAAAATTGTGTCACCATCAGTAGAAAATGTTTCTTTTTTTTTCTTTTCATTAAATCGTTTGCTTTTTTGCAATTGAGAAGTAAAACGTTTACGTGTATGAAAATTTGCATTTATATTGACTGTTTTGATTTTAGAATCATCAGAATTTACGTAAGTTATTATTTTTTATACGTCCATGGTTGTTCTTGCCATTGTTAAATATAGCATTTATTCTGTTCAAGGTAACTTTTTGAAGTAAAACACTTTTTATGGCAGGGAGTGAACTGACGCGTGAAGGGAAGTATGCAATGAAACCTGTCCCTCGGCGGCTCGTCAAATTATATAGACTAGCTTGATGCGCCTGTTTCCCGGCCGCTGCGGCGGTCTCCCCGCCATGCCTAGCTTTTGAACAAAACTCCGACCCGTTCATAAAATTGGTACAGATGTACATAAATTGATTTACGGTTGTTTGATGAAAACACAACCTTAAAAAAACGGAAAATAGCTGTATCTCGAAAAAGAAGCAAGATAGACCAAAAATATCCATTTTTGCGGGTTCTTTAAAAGGGAAATCAATAACGTGGTGAATAAGTAGAGAGGTGGGCCGATCAAATAATATAACCTTAATTTTCTATATTTTGACTATGTATTCATAAAAAAAGGACAGACATTTCTAAAAAAAAGTAGGGTACGTTCAAAAAATGTATGAGTACAGGTATAGACAAATAAATTTAAAGTTGTATTATTCGAATCAAAACTCAGAAAAAATATATATTGGCTGTATCCTGAAGGGGAAGCAAGATAGGCCGGAAATAACATATTTTTGCGGGTTTCCTAGAGGAGACTTTAATTACGTGGTAAATAAATAGAGAGGTGTGCCACTCAAATAATATAAACTCGAATTCCTATATTTTGACTATGTATTCATAAAAAAAGGACGAACATTTCTAAAAAAATTTGGATACGCTCAAAAAATGTATACAGGTATAGACAAATCAATTTAAAGTTGTATTATTCCAACGAAATCTCACAAAAAATGGATATTGGCTGTATCTTGAAGGGGAAGCAAGATAGGCCGAAAATAACATATTTTTGCGGGTTTCCTAGAGGAGAATTTAATTACGTGGTGAATAAATAGAGAAGTGTACCGATCAAATAGCATGACCTCGAATTCTTATACTTTGATTGTATATTCGTAAAACTAGGACGAAAATCTTTTAAAAAAATTAGGATACGTTCAAAAAATTAATACAGGTATACAAAAATAAATTAAAAGTTGATTAATTCCTATAAAAAAAAAACGTTAATAAAAAACCAAAAAAAAAAAAAAAAAAAGGATGGTAATGATATCAAACTTTTTTTTCAGCGGTGATAGGTATCTTAGTAAAAATAAGAGGCCGTGCACAAACTACGTTACCAATTTCGAGCAGTTTATAGAAGAAAAAGAACCCTTTCCAACCGCTTGTTGACAACCGTATACATACGTTCTACCACCTCCCTTTCTGGAAAAGTAACGTAGATTTTTTATTTTGAATCAACATAATCGTTTAGTACTTAGTCAAAGATTGTATCTTACAAAATAAATTTATTATTAAAAATAAATAATACTCCAGATAATCCAAGAACTGATATTTTTAAGTATCGGCATGGTGATTTTGGATGATCGATTTTCTTGAATGTCCGAAATATTTGTATCTCAATACGGGAGTTGACGAATGCATCTCAAAAATATTTTTAAAAAAATCATCACAAAAATGTATTATAAAACCGTATTGTATTATTGATGTATTATAAAAACGTATGATTTTAATAATGTATTATAAAGACGTATCATCTCAAAAATGTATTATGAGAACGTATCATCTTATGATACCAAAGAAAATCATATCTCAAAAAATTTTTGGAAAACAATATATGTCTTGACAATGCAGAAGAAGAAAATCAACTGAGTAAAAATTGGTTTTCTTGATAAATTATCATTAAGATGACATTGAAGACAACAAAGTTAAATATTAATAGGTATTGGTCTACTACTTTTCCTTTTCTGTTTCCTAACTAGCTATAACAGTAGTACTCTTAGAAAATCAAAACATTGTTGTTGTCAATATATTATTATGGAATCATACGTTTTTATAACATATTTTCGAGATGATACGTTTTTATAATACATTATTGAGATGATACGTTGTTACAATACATTTTTGAGGTAAAACGTTTTTACAATACATTATTGAGATGATATGTTTTTATGATACAATATTGAGATGATACGTTTTTATAATACATATTTAAGATAATACGTTCCTCGACTCATGTATCGTTCCATCCATTCGATTGTACTGTTGAAAAAGTCTACGTAACAGTTCTGTTGGTCTCTTACTTAAAACTTTAAGTAATCGAACTCGTAATAATCTTAATTTGATTTAGTGAGCATTTTTTCTATAATAAATATTTGTAAGTATCAAAGTTAAAACTAAATAGTGAATATAAATAAATTATCTTTGGAAACCCACTTACTAATGGTCTTTTACTGATTTTATACAGACCACACTCGAATACGTTTTTGTTCTTATTTATAATACTCGTTTTAAATTTGGCAAAGTAGAAAAAGCGTACTGCCTTTAAGCTCCCTCCCCTCTCGTTTATAATCGTAGAGTCTATTTGAAAATACCAGTTTTCAAGCTCTAAGGGTGGTATTTACCCCGCTACGCTTAACTAACTATTTAAGTGTTTACAGTACATCAACATAGTCAATCAGCTGATCGCTGATGTGGGTGGGAAAAATTTGTGACAGCATGCTGCAAAAGTACAATCTGCTAATAATAATGTTTACGTATTGTAAACACACGGTCGAATATTTAAGTGGGGGTAGAGGTAGGTACCAACCTAAGAGCTGACCGAATCATCATTTCCGGATATAGCAGTAGTTCTTTCCTTTACCACACTCCTCTTAAATTAGTTCCGTAGTTTGTGCACAACCTCTGTTGAGTCAACATCGGTCAAGGGAACCCTAAAATATAGGTAATTAAATATATTTATACTCTCTTCTACACCCACACACGCACCTTTTTATACATTATTTTTCTTTTTATCTGAGAATTTTTTTGGAGTCAATTATATGATCTTTAAGATCATCTACCATATAATATTTCAAAGCAACATTCACTTCAAGCAAGCAACATTCCATTATTGTTAATCTGTTAGTCATACTTTTTTAATCTTGAAAAAGTCTGAAGCATAGTCAATTTGGCTGGTAAGATTCTAGAAAAATTAAAAAGTAAAATTGAACTAGGAGTGGAAGTTGGAGACAGAATTATAATAGCTGTGTATAATAGCATATAGAGAAGTAAATTGAAAACGACACTACTGTTTGTAGCCAATAAAAGTCAGAGTATAAAGATCGAAACAAGGTGAAGAAACGGTGAATTTCTGGTGAAACTTAAAATTAGTAATGAAAAATGGGTATACAAGGAAAGATTAGAACGGGTTAGCCTATGTAGAAGGAGGGCAGGGATCAGTCCTTATTTTGTATGGGGGTTAAAGACCTATAGAGCTGTTAAAACTTTAAAAGTGGTAACTAGAGGTAAGTCTAATAATCTACCGATAACGTTTGAAATCGCAGGCGAAATTACACGAGAAAGGAAGAAAAGAAGAAATAAAAGCAGAAGATAACGAAAAGAATATAGCAAAAAGGAAGTTAAAAATATAAGTGTTAAAAGAACTAGAAAATATGGGAGAAAAATATTTGAATCAAATAATTTATCAAGATGGAGTAGATATCACAGCAAAATTGGACAGCTTATCCAATGTTATTACAAAGGTATCAGATGAACTCAAAATAATACGATCAATATAGAGAAATAATTGCAAAATTAACATGATTTTCAAATTATTAATGACAATCAAAATATGACAGGTAAACTCAAAGAATAGTCAAAAAATACAAAAGAGAGTACAAAAATTGAATTAAAGACTGAAAAAAAAGGTTAAACGAAATTATAACAAATCAAAAAATTTAAAAAAGCTGATTAAAAACTAAGCAAAGTATCGAAAAGAAAAAATATAAATGAGTTTTTGAAAGCGATTGGAAGAGTTAAACCAAAAAAAAGGGAAATAGAATGAAGTGAGGTATAAGAAAATAATTTTAAAAAATTTTTAGGAGACAATAACAAGGCATGTGACATGGAAAACGAAAAAAGAAGTATAGGAATCAGCAGCCAAGTCAGACAGGATTTTGACAATGATATATCGATCATAGATTACACTAAGTCCTGGGGAAAATAAGAAATGTAAAAGCTGCAGGAGACGGACGAATTGTTAGGAAATATTCCCACATCTGCCCATGATTTGGATAATGAAATTAACAAACATACTTAATAAGTTATAGATAGACCCACATTATTGAATAGTGAAAAATAGCAGGATCCATCAAATTTATAAGGCAGGACAGAAGTAGGCGGACGTCAACACTACATGGTAGTGGAGTTTTAAATGTAGGTTACGAGATAGCAATTATAAACGCTAAAACAGTAAAAAAATAGGTGAGGAAGTGTCAAAGATTTAAGGGAAGTCAGGCTGTCTTCATAGCAAAAAGAAAGACCAAGAGGCCATATTTGTGTACTAAATAGTTCAATTGCAAATAAACTAAAGGATGGGATGAATAAATTATATGCTGTGTTTTTAGACTTCAAACAGCATTTGATACAATTAATAGAGAAGTGTCTTGGGTTAAATGAGAGAGACTAGGGATGGGTAGGGAAATAACAAAAATGTTAAAAACAGTCTATAGATGCACAAAAAACAGGTAATTACGGGCCAGAGGCTACAAAATGTATTTAAAATAGTAGAAGGAGTGAGCAAAGGGTGCCTCTAAAACCTATTACTTTTTTGTTTATTTATACATAATAGAGGCATCAAGTGGATTCAAAATACTACAGCAGGTGATAAAGTAGGCAGACTGAAAATCCACTCTCTTATATTTGCTGATAACGTTTTAGGCGCAAAGCGTTCTAAAGACACAGAACAAATGCTAAAAGGCTTAGAGAACTATGGTACGGAAGCTAGACTGAAAGAAACCATAAAAAAATTAAAAAACCTAATTTTCAGGAATAAAAAAAGCATAGTAACAGATCTGTTTGAATTCAAATGGGAGGTATTGGAAGTTATGAACGAGTATTAATACCTAGGAGTGTTCTTTTCAACAAAGAATAGCTTCTCGTGGCATAGAGAGTAAAGGACAGGTAGGATGTCAACGCAGTTCGGGGCTTGAGCAAAGGAGCTGAAGAAAAAAGTTGTAATCAAACATTATTTCTTATTGGTTAAATTACAAAATGAGATTAAAAATATGGAGCGAAGACTTTTGCATTAGAGAAGAGAGAAGTAGAAAAAATAGAAAGCAGATTAACAAGTATATGTATGAAAAAAATATGTATTGGGAATTCCACGTCAAACTGTAGTCAATAAAAATTTTCCGTCAGAAAGAATGATAATTGATAGTACTTGGTGAGACTAGAACTTACCCAAAATTTTAGCTTTCTAGAGTTACGTAACTAGCGTCAATGGCGGTTCGTAAATTTAAATTTTTGTTTGAAGACTGAACTTACATATTTTTTTAGTTAAAAAAAAATAAAGAGTAAAAGAAAAAAAAAGGTCATGATTTTGTGTATTTTTTAACGCTAAAACGTTGAAAAATATGTTTTTTAAAAATTTAGAGCTAGTTTAAGCCTTCATTTGTAGGTTGAAATAATAAAATATATTTCTTGGTTAGGTTCACCTAGTTTAAAAAAAGTTTTTTTTTTAATAGCTTTTTTCATCTACTTTTATAGGAATTTGAGTTGAGAATGGGCACGATGCAAGTTTCGGCGCTAGATGGCAAAGAAGGTGAAAATTACTGTATTTAAGCAGTTGTCTTTTCCGCATTTAAAATTATTCTTGCAAGAAAGTTGATTTTAAATTATTTAGTAGTGCTGACTCCAAATCATACATTAAGTTTAAATATTAAAATTGGTAGATCAAACATGGCAAACCATCATTCGAAATTTAACGAATTTAGCAATAAAATTTTTTTTTTTGCAGCGTTAAATTGTGAGAAAAAATATTGCTTGTAATTTTTCGATTAAGTGCATAGTTTTTGCGCAAAAAATAAATGAAAGGATCCAGCCAGATTATTACGGAAAATGGCACTTGGTTAAACTTTCTCAAACTTTGAATTCTGGTAGTATTTGATGCGTGGATGAAAAATCTTAGTGGCCGCTAAGTCGTAAAAATTCATTCACTCGAGATATTGTTCCTGAAAGATGCATTGTCCCGTGAGGTCTTCCAAGGTAGTACGATATACTTATCTATGGGACGATCCGCGTCAACCGGATAACTTGCGTGGGAAAAATTAGAAACAACATAAAAATATGTGCGATGGCTTATTTTGAAGCTTGAGGCAAGGGC
>JAPYYV010005968.1:0-16368 GCA_030522625.1 Copidosoma aretas | reverse complement strand
CTTACGAAAAAACATACAGAGAAAATTAATATACACTATGTATACAATTTTCCACCTCGCCTCCAACGGATCACTGATTTGCTTTATTATTCATATCATAAAAATCGGAAAGCGCTGATTTACATTTGAATTAATTACTGATTTTAGTTTCAAAAGAGTATAATAAGTAATTGATCAAACATACTACAACATTTTAGAATTCCTTTTTACGTAGATATAATATTATATCTTATAACGCATGAAATATCATTAAACTATTGATCGAAACCCTGCAGTGCCTCATTTACCTACACAAATATCTTGTGCATTAACACAAATCCTCTTCCTCCTGCATATCATTCAATTATCTTCTAATCCTATATTTCTGACTAATATTATTATTATTATTATTTTTATTATTATTATTTCATTCCTTTTTTCATAGCAATATGTGCTTTATATTTTTTTTTTTTTTTATTGGAGAGCCTACAGTCTATCACTTAATAACTCCTAAACTCACCTATATCTTTTTCTTTTTACTTTATTTTTCTTTATCCGTCTATTTCTTTTTTTTACACTTTACGGATGGTGGAATTGTCAATTACCATTTAGTTTTTCAATATTTTATAATTGACAAAAGTCTTAATTTCTTTTGTGAAATTATCTTTGATTTTCTCAAGTTTATTTTCCTTTGCTGCTCTTTTTATGAATCCTACATTTTTTCATCCTCTACTTTTTATGTGCAACTTTAACTTTTTTGTCTATATTGTATGATTTTAATTCTTTAAGTCCGTTCATTTTTCTATTAGGCATAAATGAGGCCATCTATTCTTATTCATTTATAGTATGTGAAAAAAGTAAATTTATCCCTTTTTCATATGCTTTTTTCTAGGCTAACTATTGCTTCCTCTATTTCTCATATAGCTCCTGGTGTGTTTGCATTAAATTTAACATGATATATGTAAATCTGAATCTATTTTTTCCCCTTTTTCTTTCCTTTTTTATTCCTAAATCCATGCCTATCCTTCCCGCCTCTAGTTTCCATATATATCCTTGTGACTTTACATTTAATCTTAACTATATTTTTTGAATCTGCCTTCTTTTTTATGTGTTTCATAGGCAAGTTTCCGCTCCGTATGAGCAATATAATTTTATAATTTAGTCCATGAAAAATAATATTCGATTCCAACTTCTTACTTCAGCTCTTTTGTTAAAGCCAAAAACTGCTTTGACAGCCCATTCCATCCTACCTGTTGTTTTTTCTATGTGCCTGAAAAATGTTCTTCTACGAAGCATATTAATGGGTCCATGTCATCTTTTAAAACTTCCAATGCTTCCAATTCAAATTGAAACAGATCTGGTTCTATCCTTCTTCATTCCTAAAAATTGAGATTTTACGAACAAATACAGTTAATACATTGAATAATTTTTCTGATTTATCTAATAATTGTTACTATTCAAAAACTGATAATGTATCTTTTTGTTATTTATGGTTAACATTGATACATATGTATATGTATTTTAGGGTTGCCCTTATTTGAAGAATTTTTTTATTTTATTTTATGATAGTTCTAAATCGTTCGTAGTGTCAGTCCCGGGCTAGGTGTGCTGTAAAATTATGTACACACCACGGGCGGAAGTAAAGAATGCTCAGATCGCATGTTTGTAACCCTCGGCTTCGCCTTGGGTGACAATATACATGCGTTCTGGGACATTCTTTACTTACGCGCCCTTGGTGTGTAAATAGCTATTCGTTCCTCACGACGGCCAAAGTTTCAAATGGAAAATAACATGGAAAAAGTTCTTTTGTTTCTTTAGAATTTTGTAACACCTTGGCCTATTAACGAAATATAATTACACATAAGTATTCTTGTAGGAGATTAGACATTCTTCAAAGAAAGTTTCTTATGATTTTTCCCTAATTCCACTCGTTTTGTAGTTATTGGAGGTCAAAGTTTGAGCTTAAGTATTATGTGGTGATATTTACGATTTTTCTACAATTTTTTCCGAAGTTTTATCTTTTCTAAAATATTATTATTTACTTTAAATACTCATAAATCAACTATAAAAGCTATATCGAAAAATTTATTACAGACCTAAAATTTGTCATATTAAAGAAATTTTTTTAAATTTTCACGGGTATCCTTTTTTAATTGTTTTGAATACTTATAGTCGATGTAATTTTTATTTATAAATTAATGTAATAAAGATATAAACAGTATAATAATAAACTTAAGACAAATCTCATTTTTTTAAATAGTATTAGTAAAACAATTTTTTTTGAATAACTAAAGAATTATGAAGAGAAAATTTGAATAGCATGATTAGTATCTGTCAAAAAACAAAGTTTTTTTGATTATCATTAAAAATCTTGATATAAACATGATAAAATGCATCACAATCCCTTTTTGCTCTTTCTACTAAAAGTAAATACCTCTATTTACCGATGACTTATAGTAGCGTTTATGCTGTGCTAAAAACAAAAATACGTAATTAGTCAAGACTTTATACATCATGTTTTCTTTTGAAGAATAATTTTTCCGATCATTTTAGAACCTCTGATCATGATTGATATCTTTTTAATATAAAATTCAAACAATTTATTTTTTACATAACCATTGCTTTCCGTGTATATGCCTCTTATAGTATACTGTGTCTTACTCGAACATTACGCATAATTGTTATTCCGTTAGTAAAGATGACTATCTTAGATAAACCAGATTACATATAAAACACGGTGTGCTAGTATATGCACATCAACCAATCATCAGTTTGCCCTGCTTTTCTCTATATTAAATATTTAAAAAATAAATAAGGTAATTTGATAACATTGCAAAAATAAATATTAAATAATCCACACGTAACAATTAATTTAATATTGCGAAAAACGTGATAGGCCTTTCATTGGCCTTTACACTAGCTGCTTTAAAAGACACCTTATATTTTTTACATCGTGTAATATACCGTGTACAATTTCGACTCCACCATCAATATAGGAACGTTTTTTGAGCTACCCTAATTTACTCCAATAGCATTTGGGAGATTTCGGGATCAGTGTCGATTTCTCTTATAATTTTAATCTTAAAACATGAAGATGTGCTTAATCTAAATAAAAGCAAATTATACAATCCTATATTATAATTAAGTTAAGTGAGAGAGAGGTGATAAGGAGGTAAAGGGGAGCTCGGTTTGATCTGGGGAGGTAGCTGAGAGGAAGGTGAGGGGAAGGTGGAGGGGGAGCTGTAGGAAGCCAAGTGGGTTCTGAGGGGGAGCAAGGGGGAGCGGGGATGAGCCAATCCAAAAAATTGGGCTACAAATCACGTAAAAATAAATGAATAACTGGAAATCACTTTTGTTCGTACAACTATATAATATTGGAAGATACACACTTCAGAAATATGCAGTAGGTAATTTCTACATTTATTATTACAAATATTAAAATTAGGTTTTTTTTGGTTCATTCATACCATCCTTGGAAGAAGACGTAAGTGTTAAGTAGTGCGGCAGGGGGTAAGGTTTAATTTCTGACTTGTTTTGTGCAGTTCTCAACTTGGGTAAAATATTTCTGGAGGCTGGTGGTAAAATTTTTTGAAATACTGGGCATGTTTTTTAAACAATAGAAATTTATACAATTATTTACATTTTTTTCATAACTTTCTGAATTTAATATTATTTTATAACTCTTTATTAATATTAACGGTTGATAGGCATTTGAATTATAGATATTTTTAGTTTTTTTTTATTAATTTCTTTGTCTGATTAAAACAAAAAGTATCATTTGGATAGATAAGAAAAGTTTAATGACTAACATAGTCGTCGTCTTCACCTTGCTCCAAAACGTCATTGAATAAGGAATAAAGAGCGACCAACTAAGTGGAAAAGGAGCATATTTATTAACAAAAATTCTTGACGTTTCGTCGATGCCAATGCCGACCTATTAAGAAATATAAAAAATTCTTTAATCTAATTTGAACATTGATAAATTATGGTTTTACAATGCTAAACAAAACGAACTAACTCCAAAGTCGCACACATATGTCATTGCGCGATTTTACAGATGGTGCGTCCCGATCAACATTACGGGGATAACATTTTTAACAGAAAAACATGGCTTATAACTAGCGACCACACTGAAGTAAAGTGATATAATGCTAAGAGCAGGGAAACGTTGCGATGTACATTCCTGTGTATAAAAGAAATGCCCAGCACAAATACAAATACATGCAAAATCAAGACACATTCCTAATTATAACTGAAATAACGAAGGTCATAAACCATATTAGTAGATTACCAGAATTTTTTTTAAGATGCTCTTAAGGTGTTTCCGGCCATATACTAAGAGAAACTGGAAAGGAGTAGGTTACGGAGCAGTAAACGATATCGGAAAAGAACGCTAACATTGGGAAGGGTGGCTTAATGTAAAGAGATGTTTAAAATAGGTGTATAGGACTTCTAATAGGTATAGTATGGGTGTATAAGAATTATAAAAGGTAGAAAACTAAATATTGGCGGGATTGCAAGTTGTGATGAACTAATTACAAATTTTTTTACGTATATATTTAACGAACTCAGTGTAAGATAAGTTAAGATTGTTAATGTTAGTCTTTCTATTTATATTAGTTGTATACTAAAGTATGTTAAGCATCTCAGTAAATTCCCGCTTAAATTTAGTAGATTCTCGGTCTAAAATCTGCACTTTGTCGATATTAAAAAAAGGAGTTTGTTTTTAAAATTGTTTCAAACTATTGTTTTTTATGTCGCTTGTGTGTTCTTGCCCATTGGTTATTAAAACCCTTGAGTTCTGTCTCATGTAACTTGCATGCCCCCTAACACAGTTGATTTTATATACTACTCCTGGAGCCAGTCCCCTGTCAGTCTTCTCTTTACCTAACCTAATAAAATATGAACATTTATTGATATTTGAAAAAATTTTCAAATTAATTTTTCGATAGGTTCTCTTTAACATGTTAGCAGAAACTGAATGGTAGGGAACAATCGATAAAGGTCTCGCCACATTAAAGTTTTGTATCTTTGTTCATTGTATATCGAACCTCCACCTAGATTCAGTAATTTTCTAACAAAATCAAGATTTTTTAGTTGAAATTGCGAACCATACTGCAAAAATCATGTGTCTACCAAATTGATAATGATGCCCTTTTTTATGGAAAGGGAGGAATGTAAAAAGAAATTTAGTATTCTATCAGAAGCTTAACTTTTTCTATACTAATCAAATGTGCAACTTGAGTTTTTAACCCTGTGGATCAAAAAATCCAAAAACGGCAGAGACCCGTTGCTTTCCAATTCTACAGTAAATTTAATATGCCCATTAAAGGCATTAAACAAAGACAGAACATGATCAACCTTATCCTCATGGATGACAATAATAACGTTGTCTACGTATCTCTTATAATAAATGACAGAGGACGAAACTCGGCACAGGTAACTTACTTCCAATTGTTCTAAAACTATTTCAGCAAAAATCGGGCTACACCGACCTCCCATCTTTGCTCATTCTTTGCTAGAAGAAATCGTTATTAAATTTGAAAAAAGTAGAATTCAACAATAAAGTGGCTCCATTAAAGAACTCTCCGTTAAAACCCAAGATGCAAGAACACACAAGCGACATAAAAAACAATAGTGAGGGATCGGTGTTAGCCCAACATTGCAGTAATAAGTCTCATTTTTTTGAATTCGACAAAGTGCCGATTTTAGACCAAGAATCTAATAAATTCAAGCAGGAATATTCTGAGATGCTTAACGTACTTTGGTACACAAATAATTAAAATAGAAAAACTGTCATTAATAATCTTAACTCATCTTACACTGAGTTTATTAAGTATATACAAAACAAAATTTGTAATTAGTTCATTACAACTTGCAATCCCACCAATATTTAGTTTTCTACCTCTTAAAATTCTTATGCGCCCATACCATACCTATTAAAAATCTTGTACACCTATTTTACACCTCCCTTCACATTAGGCTACCTTTCCCAATGTTAGCGTTCTTTTCCAATATCTATCACTGCTCCGTAACCTACAGCTTTCTAGTTTCTCTTAGTACATGGCCGGAAACTCCTTTAGAGCATTTAGATAAAATTTTGGTTATCTACTAATATGGTTTATGACCTTCGTTATTTCAGGTATAATTAGGAATGTGTCTTGATTTTGAATGTATTTGTATTTGTGCTGCGCATATCTTTTATGCACATCAATTAACTTTGTAACGTTTCACTGCTCTTAGCATTATATCACTTTACTGCAGTGTGGTTGCTAGTTATAAGCCATGTTTTTCTGTTAAAAATGTTATCCTCGTGATTTTGATGGGGACGTGCCATCTGTCAAAGTGCGTAATAACGTATGTGTGTAACTTTGGAGTTGGTTCGTTTTGTTTAGGATTGTAAAACAATAATTTTTTCAATTTCCAATTTAAATTGAAATTTTTTTTGGAATTCTGAAGAGGTCGGCATTGGCATCGACAAAACGTCAAGAATTTTATTAATAAATGCGCTCCTTTCTTACCAAGTTTGTCGTTCTTTCTTCCTTATTCTATTATTTGGATACACTGAAATATTATTTTTTGAAACCAAAAGCAGTATTTGGATCTTTGGGATATGAATTTTATATGTATCATTATAGAACTTAAGAAAATTCTGGAATTAGCGCTAAGACAAGCTTTTGTTCTTACGCATTCAAATACATACACGCTAAGTACTGCACTTGCAAGTTTCAAAGCTTCTCTCGGCTTTCTGTATACTGAGAATAACCTTGCTCTATGGTGCTTAATAGGGTAACGGACCCACTAGCGATATCTACTGGCCATTTACTGTGTGCAGTAATATGAAACATCGTTATCTGCATATGAAAAAACCGCTGTGCTGTATGAAAAGATTACATATCCTCTTATTGTCTGCTTATATTTGTTATGAAGATAGTAAGGATAAATTATTTATCAATGACCATTGTAATCGGGCAAGTTTATTTGGTGATTTGGTTTTAGGTGAGTGGGTTTTAATTAATTTAAGTTAAATATTTAGCTGAAGTGTACGGGTTTCACATCTAATGCCTATTTTGTCAGCTGTATTACTGTTGGTCACGTTTATTATTTTCTGCCGCAGTAGAATAAAGTTTGCTATTTTGGACTTAGTAGTAGAACATTGTATTAAAACACATATTTTCTGTCAGACAAATATGGAGTTTACTTGCCCTAATACTTAATTAGTTTCATCCGTTTGTCAAAAGCATATGTTATCCAGCAAACTTTGTCTTGTTACATCATGATCAAAAGTGTAATACACCTTTACAGTAAGTATAATACACGAAAATATATTGCTAATCATATTTTGTACGAAAAAAACCTAGTGTTAGATTGGGAAATCTTAGCCTATCACTGCCATAGAGGTAGTATATAAATAGAGTAGGCCAGTGACTGACTCTCATGCAAGTGAGCCCGTTTCCTCGATAGAAAGAGACGCAAAACCGAAGTTTCCTACCTATATATATATATATCTCCTCGGGAATCGATTGGGTAAAAGGGTATAGGCCAGAGCCAATCAGCGCAAGCCTAAGATATATATATAGATAGGGAACTTCGGTTTTGCGTATCTTTCTATCGAGGCAACGGGCTCACTTACAGGCTGGCCTACTCTATTTATATATTATCTCTATGATCACTGCTCGGATTATCATTCCCTGTACGTAATTTGAAAACCAAACATACTCTTCTGCTTGCACTCTAAATTTGTAAATAAATGATCTACTAATAGTCAGTGTAAGTGGACGAGTCTATTTATTTACTTGGTTGTAGGTGTTGAAGTTATCTTTTATCTTTTTTTTTGTATTGAGCTCGAGCGTCCGTTATCTGTTTCATCAGTCGTATCACTAACGGTTACGTTTCATTGTTGTGCCTCTGTCTATTTGCCAAATAAGACGTGCGGGCAAAACAGAAAATCCCGCGGGGCTGTGAAGGAGCAGCTTTGGCTGCAATCTGTTGTTTTCGGAAATGTTCGACGATGTTGGAGGGCTTCGGTAAAAGGATTCGTCTGTAATCAGAATAATTCGTCTGTTTTCGGCATAGTTCGGCGAGAGATTGTCTGTCGGGTGACTTCGGCCATCTTCGACTATGGTAAAAATAAACGGGGGGCAAATATACGACACAAAATAATTCTAAGCCCTTGCGCGGAGCTGTGGGGGGGCTGTGGTGGGTCCCTCAAAAATCGAAAAATATGATTTTTACGTAAAAACACGGAGAATACAATCGAATTTTCGCGAGGGGGTTGTGGGGCGGATGCGGGGGACCGGTAGCGGAGGGTGTGCGGAGAGGCCAACAAAATGTATTCCCTACAACTATATATGTACACATGTACGAGTGATATGAAAACTTCGATTAAATTATAATATATTATAGCATAAAAATTATGATTTTTCGTAAATAAGCTCGGAAGTCAAACTTTAATAACCAAGAAAAGATTTAAAAATGTTTCTACGGTGTTCCATTGAGAAACTGAAATGTCAATATAAATATATAGGAATTGAAACATCTTACATAGGAAATCAGTTAAAGTAATGTATACTTTGTAAAACGAAAGTAAAGTATATATTTTATTCAGTATTAAAAAATTTATTTATGCAAGAAGCTATTAAAATAATCTAATAACCTACATTAAAAAATATTGTCATTAGTAAGAATAGCAATATTCTTGAATAATCTTTAGGGTTCTTAAAGTAAGACATTAAATCGGCAGTCAATGAGTGTAACTAAATAAATTAACTGTAATTTGAATTCTTGAATGTATTTATATTCGCGGGGGTCTGGCGTGCGTAGTATGCTGATGCGTAAGCCCTACTAGTATATTTATATATAAAAAAATGGAGGTCGACTAGAGGCACTAAGCAATAAACGTATTGAAGAAAGTTAGTTAAGTAAAGATTAGTCTAAGTATCTAATTCTAGCTCCTTGTATTACCCTACTATGGTGAGTAAACAGTGAATAAACTAACTAAACTATCTTAATTGATGTCTATGTTGTTGAATTAGTGAGCGTTTATGCAGAGAATATTCTGATTACAAAGAATGTAATTTTAGATGTGTATATAATATTAAATAAGGTAGGAGTAACTTTTTTTTTTTTTTTTTTTTACAAATTGTGATACTTCATATTTCGTTGTCTTGGTCAATAATGTGCGTCTCTCTAGGGCGAACACAACGGTCTCTCAGGCACTGCCTCTTAAGTGTCCTCGGGCTTAGTGATTGCCCTGGCCAGATGCGCATCTGTAGTAAATACTTTTTTTCTACTGAAGATGATCCGGACGTTTAATAGCACCCGAGGTAGGAGAGATATTTTTTTCTTATTACTTAGCCAATTTGCAGGTTATAAATAAAAATCAACAAATAGAGATACTTTTTTTACCCTTAAAAAATAAAAGATGCAACCCGAAAAGTAAAGTGTACTTGAACTTACATTTTTTATTACAAATATTTTTCTATGGTTCAATTCGTGAAAACTCAACACAACACAAGATATTTATAGATATGTGTATGAGGGAAGGGATTTAAGAGTGATTTTCATCTTTACTAAGTTAGTTACCTAGAAAAAAAATTTACTTATACTCTTGTTATTGATTCCAAGCTCTCATACGATAATTTTCCGACGGAATTGACGTCTAAAAAGATATAAATAATCTTCTCTTATAAGAGTTGGCTTATCTCTTTGAGAACTTTTTAAAAACAATCCTGATAAACGTTTATTCCAATTCTTTGTTTTTATTGTTGATGTTTTGCTTTTCATTATGTTCATTTTTTTATAAATAAGCATAAAAAATGGTCTATGAGTATATTGTCTTCCTATAGTATGATATGTAATATTTTGAATTAAAATAACTGTAGAGAACATGTGTTTTTATTTTGTGGGCAGGTTTCAATACTTAAAAATATATGTAAGTGCCGTTAAAAAAACACGTATTACTCGATTTCTAATTTTCTTAAACTCGTCAAAATTCGAATACAAGCATATTACACCCAAGCAGTATTTCTTGTAACATTATCTTGCTCAGATTTAATTGTTAATATTAAGGAATTTTTATTCTTTGAAACAGAATTATTTGTAAACATCTCTTATCAAAGATCCTCGGATAAGGAAGTATAGTAGAAGTTATGACTAATCCAACTTACTTCGGATAACTTGTTTGATGATATTGTTTCTCTACCCTTTTGTGCTACTTTTCTCTTCAGCATTTTCATCCCTAAAAATCTGCGGGCTTCGAGGTATTTGAAAGGCTTCAGTAAGAGAGTAAAGGAGTCAAAGAATGATAGAGGCAAGGCATGTGTCTTACGCAACTATACAAATTAGTGTATCCAGAGCTAAATAATCTTTCTCCTGCAGCTTTATCTGGGTGTCGAGAACAAGTCATATAAGTAAATATCCTTGTACAAGTAGTTTGTTACATGATGATTCGTATTGCCAAGAAAATCATTTGATTACCAACTGACTTTTTTTAT
Source organism: Copidosoma aretas (assembly GCA_030522625.1). NCBI lineage: Eukaryota > Metazoa > Arthropoda > Insecta > Hymenoptera > Encyrtidae > Copidosoma > Copidosoma aretas. Next base: position 5,893 of record JAPYYV010005968.1, on the reverse strand, counting down.
CAGATTTGGCAGATCTTACAAAAGCTGACCTCCACTGAGTACTTGTCCCTACAGTTAAGTTCTATAGTTTTCCCTGCTATCTTCATTTCTTCTCGTACAATTAATTATCTTTATTGTCTATGTTCCATAACATGTATTTCATATAGTTTTTATACGGAGTATTGTGTTGCCGCACTAGCGCGTGCGCGTATATGTGCGTGCGTTAACTACTGAATAGGTTTTAAAAACTCCATTACAGCTTACTGCTAAATCATAATAATAATAATAATAATAATAATAATAATAATAATAGTCATGATAATGATGATAATAATAGTAATTATAATCATCACGGCAAAAACAAAAATCATAAGTTATCATTCTATAATATTTGCAGGTAATTAGCCAGGAGGTAAAAAAAGAGAATCCGATGCAGTTCAAGTTTCGTGCCAAGTTCTACCCAGAAGATGTATCAGAAGAGCTGATCCAGGACATTACTCTGCGGCTTTTCTACTTGCAGGTTTGAACATGAGTACTTGGTTGTGAATATTACTGTGTACTACGTAGATTTTCGTAGCTGATGGGCCTGTATGATTTCTTGAATATTTTTTTGCTTATTGCAAACCTTTGAGTTTAGACGTAAAAAATATGGTACAAGATTTATATTATTACTTTTGCAAAAAAAGAATTGCGGTTAACCATTTAAAAAAAAAATGTATTATTTGGTTAATTTCAATAGGTTAACTCAAAGAAATTCCTGGTGTTATGATTATTGTTAAGAATGGTACATCGTTGTCTGCAAGTGAAAATTTTTTACAGTAGATGTCAGATGGTTAAAAGTATATTTTAAAACTAAAAAATATCGGCAAATGTAAGAGCACAACTGAATAAAGTTTTGCATTGACATAATTTTTTAATTGCCTACGATGTTACTAAACATGTATAAATAACGTAGAAAGATTTTTACTAAGTATTCACTTCTTAAGCTGCTTTTGAAAAATCATAAAAATGAACACTGGAGATTTAAAACAATGTATTTTTTTTTCTTTTTTAGTTAAAACGTTTTGGCAATTATTATTATCTGCCTTATTGGGCTGTAAAAAAACACACAAACCTGATGGTAAAAACAATATCATACAAACATACGAAGATCTTGAAAAAATAGACAAAATTTCGATTCATCGGAAGAGCGAATAGGCAACTGAAAAACGCAAAATTACGTAACACTCAAATCAATATCAGAAACATTAGAAGGATTATAACATATAATAATGAAAGCCCACAAACACAAATATTAATATAACTATAGACAATACGCGTGCTATGTTATAGTTTATGATTCAAGAATGAATTTTCGTATATTTTGCTAAGACCTAATGTGTCTGCATTTCAGTTGATGGTTTCTTTAGTTATAATATTCATTATTTTAGCTTTTAATCTTTATATGCAATTATTTTTATTATGTAAATTTTTTTGTTTTTATTATCGCAATAATGATCTAATTTTATTGTTCAAAAATTACCTCTTGATTGAGAAACCTTTTTTTGGTGTTTATCAATACTTTTTTTTAATTTAAACATCTATAAATATATCTCCTTCTCATTCGCTCCCTTGTCAGTAATAATAAGTACACCAACTGTATAATTAGATCTTAGAGCATGAATTTTTATTTATAAATAATAAATCATTCATCACTTCGTCATTTTTCTAATGACCTTTTCGGGATCGTTACATCATGCAGGTGCTTGGACAACACGTCAACTAGATAGCACAAGTGCTGGTACAGTTTTTTTATTATAAAAATTTAATTCAACTAGCATGGTAAAGTCAATAACAAGGTTGATACATTTCAATATTCGAAATTTAATCCTGCTTATGATTTAAAATATGTTGACCTTGTTATTGAGTTTATAATTTATTTTATTTACTTATTTACTATTTTAACCGATTCCGAATTTTTAAAGGGACTGTCGTCTTTAAGAATTTGTATAATTAAACTCATTCAAATTTCTTACGTATGCAGTTTTTTACATTGACAGCGCATTACAATTATATACCTTAATTACTGGACTTGACATTAAACTATAATAGTATTTTATAGTAACATTTATCCTTGGAGTCTTTAGTCAACTGCCTATCTCTTTTCCTGAATCTTCAAGCACTCATAAAACTAATGCACTTCCACACGGAGAGAAGGTTTCACTGATTTAACCAGTGCCACCTATGGAATCTTTTCGACTTCCAACAGTTCTACAATTTCCAGTGCCCGGCATCGGTTTTTCCGGTACTAATGTTTTGTTTTGATGCTATAGAACCTGAAAAATCCGTGTCAGGTACTGGAAATTGTAGTACTGTTGGAAGTAGAAAAAAAATTATATAGGTGGCACTGGTTAAGTCGGTGAAAACTTCTCTCCGTGCATGGTTCACTCTTAAACACTGTTTCACCTTACCTCACCAGACTAACGCCACCTTGATTTCATTCACCTTTGCAATTGGTTATGTAGGACTCTTCTTCATCAACTTTGGGGCACCCATCGTTTTTACTTTTATTAGTCTTTTCTTCATCTGCACCTTCAATACTTGCATCCTCGTCTACTGGCTAATGCGACGTAAACACGCTTTGCTTATAGTTCCACTTCCAGCAGCGACCTTCCATGTAGACCTTTTTGTACCAAATTTTTTTAGTTGCGCTTTTTTCCCGTCATGTCTTAGCCCAGTAGACTGTCTCTCTTTAAATTCCTCTCTTTAATTTCTTTCTCTCTCCACGACATGTGTTCAATAAAAACTCTTTTGAGCGTCGTCTTTTTTTTCATTACCTCTTTTTTGCTTCTTGTAGCAGTTTTACAACAACCACCTTACCACTTCCGTTTTCCTTTGCACCGACAACTCCTGCTGAGACGACTTTTGTGTCCACTTTAAGATTTATCTTTAGATAGCTCTCTACTTTCTCTTTCACATTTCTTTCACAACAATGCTCACCCTTAATCACCACGATATTTTTTCTCTTCTCTCGTTTTTCTTTTTCATTGGGCCACTTCTGGTAACTGATCTGCGTCTTTAATCTCGCCATTTTCCTTTTAATGTTAATATGAAGAACAGCATTTATTTTTTTAAATTAACCTGTAACGTAAAGTGTATCAGCCGGAGAACGGCTGTCCCGGCACCCCGTCACAAACTCACTCATACGTCAGTTTACCTCGTCACACTGGACTCTCCTACTCCGCGAGGTCTGCCACAGACAGTTAGTTCGGAAAAACCAAGTGTTCCTGTAAAGGTAACTATAAAGGGAAAAGGGGTAGCAAGAGGTGCTACTCTATACTACTGACACGCGAAATACTTAATTTTAATTGGTGTCCAACCCTTTCTTGGCCGAAATATACACGTCGCTAAATTCGGCCTCTCGCCAGGCTACATATTACACAGGTAATCCTATATATATATACTAGTGGTGCTTCGCCTCCTGCGCGCTCCGCGCGCCAATCCCATATCTTTTTTATTATTTGTATTCTCATGTCTGAATGACAAATAAAAAAGTTTATTACACATACATGCGTGCGAAAATAGATAACCAAAGCGATCTTATAAAAATTTGCTAATAATTCGAACAAACATAGCCAATGTATGAAACAATATATGAAATGAGTTTACTGATTTATTAAATAATTGTTAATAATTTAATGCTGATGACTAATCGGTATTTAAGGTTAATATTGATATATATGTATACGTATACAATATTTAAGCAATCATTATTACAGAAACAGTTATGAGACTTTTTTTTGTTATTTTTGATTATTTTAGAATCAATTATGGATATAAGTTTACAATAAGATATCATTTTGAAATCCTTTCTTAACATTTTTAAATCTAAATTTTTTATTTTAATATTTTTTTATTTCTTATATAGATTTTTATATACTTCTACATTTCCTTTTTTTGTTTCATAACTAGTAAAAAATTTTTATTCTTTTATATTAGTACTTATACTATTTCCAATAGAGTAACTTAAGTAATTGATTAAACATACAACATTTTATAACGCATAACATATCTTTGAACTTTTAATCTTCACTGTTGTGCGTTATTTACATGCATATATATATTTTATTTTTTCACATGAATCATCTCCCGCCTGCATACCTCTCCATTATCTTTAAATCCTATATTTCTGGCTAATATTAATATTTCTTTTGTAGTTTTTTTTTCCTCTTTACATAGCAATGTGTGCTTTATATATATATATATTTTTTTTTATTGCAAATCCATCCTGCTTTATTTTTCTCTCTCTTCTTTTTTCTTTTATTCAAATTTTACGGATGATAGGGTTGTCAATTACCATATAGTTTTTTTGTATTTTCTGTTTTACAAAAGTCTTCCTTTCCTTTGTAAAATTATCTTTGATTTAATCAAGTTCATTTTCCTTCGTACCTCTTTTTATATATCCTATCGTTTTCCAATCCTCTACTTTCTCATATACTATAATTTTTTTTTCTATTTCGTATTATTTTTATTTACTATGTCTGTTAATTTTTTTCATTAGTTATAAACAAGGCCACCTGCTCTTGTCTATTTTTTTTATGTGCAAATTGTAAATTTATTCCCTTTTTCTTATGCCTATTTCTAGGCTAACCCTGCCCGCCTCTATTTGTCATATATATCATGATATCTTTGCATTTAAACCCATCATAATATTTGTAAATCTGAATCTACTTTTTCCCCTTTTTCTTTCCTTTTTCATTCTTAAATCCATGCCTACCTTGCCCGTCTCAAGCTTCCGTATATGGGCGCGTCCACCGAGATCGGGCTACCTCATGTGTGCGGCGCATTTTTCGCTCAAGCACAATGTGTTTAACTCACTCGTACAGACTGGAAAAAATTTCCAAAAAATATTAACAAAATGAAAATCGATAGATTTTATCCTGATCGTCATAATTGTGCTATTATTTTTTGCTCAAAAACTTTTTTTCTTGTTGAAATATGTCTGTATTTTTTGTCGTTTCTCTGAAATTCGCAAGTTTTGAAAAATAAATTTTACACGAATCAAAAAAGCAACAGTCGGACCACACAGGAGGGGGTCAGGGGGAGGGGGGGGGGGGGGAGGGGAGACACAAACAAATGACGATCACTCAAAACACGTAAAAATATAACAAATTCAGCCGTGATTTCAGGGGGGGGGGGCGGGAGATTTTTAGTCCTTATCATTACACATATAGTAAGATGTATATATCTTTCTATATTATATAGTTGTATGAACAAAAGTTAGTCCCAGCCCCCCACCCCGCTCAATACCGCCATCATCTCATAACCTATTCCACAATACACACACACACACACACACACACACACAACTTAATCAGAAGTTCATGCATATGAATTAATAATTTAGTTTTATTTCGATTTCTCTCTTCTATATGTGTTAAGATTAACATTATATTAACAAATGTACATTAAAATAATATGAGGGTAGACAAAGAGAAGCTCTTACTACTAAGATATAGATGTATATAGTTATTATATTATATAGATAATTCGTCTGTGTCATAAGTAATAGCCCCCCCCTTAAAAACCCTCCTACACGTTTTTTCACATGCCCAATAGTAACTTAAAGAAGGCAAAAATATGCTAATTTTCAATGATTTTCTACAGTAAGTCTGAACCACCACGCCCCTTCCTCTCCCATCCATTCCCCCGCCTTTTTTCAGTGGTCTCCCCCACAGTCCCCCACTGCCCCCTCTTATTTTGTCCGTAGCCCCCACACGTCCTTCCACGCAGCCCCCCGATTTTCGTTAGGTTCTTCCTTACTCACCTAACAATTCGCAATGACTTAGAATTTGTTTGAGTCTAATATATCCCCCCCCCCCCCCCCCCCCCCCCCCCCGCCCCCCCCCCCCCCCCCCCCCCCGCCCCCCCCCCC
>JAPYYV010005967.1:0-14805 GCA_030522625.1 Copidosoma aretas | reverse complement strand
TAACGTTGTTGATTTATTCACGTTCAATCCCATCCTGGTTAAAAAAAACCACTTGGAAAATCCATTTTAGAACTAGTCAGCTTTTTATCCGGTTTTACGAGTGCAAAAACCGATAAGAAACCAATTGATGGAATTTTTTATTGGTTTCTATTGGTCTCCAATACTAGGGAAGGTTACATGCACATCAGGTTATGTGAGCATATTGTATGTGCATATATAAATCTGCTCTTATATTGTTACTGGTTGGTTCAGCTGCTCGGCTTTCTAGATTCCAAATATTCAACTGTTGGTACAACATAGTGTATAAAAATAGTAAGTTATTCACTCATGATATTTTATAATGTTAAATTTTTGACTAAAATGATAAAAATAACTACAATGAAAGTAAATATTCAAAAATATTCCGCATACCATAAGAATTATAATTAATTCTTAAGCACTAACTTTTTGAAGCCCTCGAGCGTTTAACTATTGGGACATTTACCTAAATGCTCTGTGGCAGTCTAAATAGCTCAGTGGTATGGTGTTATATAGCACGGAAACTTCCCTGAATTCTGGAAAAAAATTGTATGCATCTTTGTAGTGGGTAAACAAACCACGATGGGTTGACCGCCATGGGACACTGTCGTGAAAATGTGTTACAAACAACTTTTAATTTTTATTACAAGTGGGATAGAACTGTTGGTGCGTATAGGAACCACCCTCCATTCTTTATGTTATGCTGTAACATTACCCTCACAAGCGCTGTTGTTCTTAAGTTAAAAATAATTACTTCTTCGAATGTATTTCTTACTTACTTCTTCTACCCACCATGAATCACTTACTATCTTACCTCAATGAATGTTTCTTCACTACCACTAAAAGATTTATCTTGATTGACCGTATCTAGAGTTGCCAGGTGACCGACCTATGACATGTATGTGTTCTTAAAGACACTATATTTGTATAGTTAAAATTTTAAAAAGCCCAGGTATACCACATTTGAGATATTTGTGTACAAAGATTAAGGCTTTAACATGGAACGTATGGCCTAGCCACTGCGACCGGTTAAGTAAATGTTTCACTTATGTTTCAAAACTGGCTCTTACTATTTGCACTAAAAACTAACATTCAATAAAATATACATTAATTTCACAGTTATAAAAAAAAAAAGATCGAAATCAGATCAGACAACTCTATCATCAGGTTTTCAGGGTCGTTGAATCCGATTCTGGCCTCTATTTTATCCTCTTATGTCAGGATTTTTTTTCTAGCCTCATAAAATTAATCAAAATCAACAAAATACAAGACTACTTCACAAACAAACCGATAAACTTTATTCTAGTACCTAAGGCATGTAACCATATGTAATTGACTACGCTGAAACCCCTTCTTATACTTAACTTACCTTATAACGTCAGGTTTTTTTCTAACCTTAGAAAATTGATCGAAATCGACAAGACTCAACACAACTTTACAAAAAGAAATAAAAAAATTGATTCCGGTAGCTGAGGCATTTTCCACTTGACATGGACTGGGTATTTCAAACATATAACAATGATGATTGAGTAACATAGTATAACATGTTCTACAGATGGTATGAAAAACCCAGGTCTCAATTGAATTCAATGTATCTAAAGTCAAATAATATTTGTATGCGTCAATGACAGATTTTTTTTGTGTAGTGTTATTAAGTTTTGTCAATTTTAATACATTTTTTGAGGTTTAAAAAAAAATGACGTAATGGATTAAAATGAAGGCCAGATTCGGATTAAGCGACCCTTAAAACCTGTAGTAAGTGTGGTCTGATATAATTTCAATTTTTTTCGTGCAGCTGTGTTATCATGCGTACAAAGTTTAGAACATCCCAGCCATACTGGTTTTTTAATTATAATAAGTCAAAATAATCTTAGTAACAGTGAGATTATTTTTAACTTAAATATTTTGATCAACGTAGAAAATCCTGAGAATTACCTTAAGTAGAAGAACACCCTATCCAAATGATACTGTACAATTACATCTTCTGAAACAAGCTTTTTGTTATAATAATGCAATGATCCGTTCCCAGTGACAAGCTAAATAAAGTAAAAATTAATATATCCGTGAAATAAAAAAATGTGTATAAATATAGAAACTAGCTTTAGTTAAATTCCTGTGAATCTTTTACTTGTTTAGGGTCGAAAAGGGATGAAGTGGAACAAGGGGGGTTGAGGCAAATAATGGATCTTGGAAATGAGCATGTTCTTCACAATCTTACAGTATTCAAAAAAATAAAAGAATATTTCGTGACTTTAAGGGTGGCTGACAGTAGAAATGATATATTCATGATCGGCTTTTCTGTAAGTGAAAAATGAAAAAAAATTATGCTAATGTTTTCGTCATTCATTTTTCTTTGACATACAGTACTTGCTAATTAATTTGATGATGCAAACTTTTAGTTTCGTATTCCTTTATGATAACGTTGCGCATTGATATTACTCAAGACGCATTATTACCGTAAGACGCATTATATGGGTTTGTTAGCTTATGATTTAAAGGTATTATGTTGAAGATTTTTGATACAGGGGCAATGGGACGCATGAGTTTTCAAAATTTTGTTAATAAGCTTCCGTTATTGGATTTTCGAGGGTTTGAGGTTAAATTGCCAAAAATGTAGACGTGCTGGGGCGATTCTGATATCAGATTCGGTTTCAGCGACCAAAAAAACATAGGATAAGCTGGATCCGGTAAAAGGACCGTGACATTTTTTTTGTGGTCCTGTGTAATTTTTACAAAAATACTGTGGCAGCAGGGGGTGGGGGTGGTTTAAGGTTGAGAGCTGAATATTACTATATTACAATCAGATAATATGGGTAGATGTATAGTAGTGTACCTTTTTGATATAAAGGATCCTGGTTTGACTTCTGGATAAGGTATTTATACTTTTCTGGCAATAAAATTTACTGTTTGCTGAAAAAAAATGTCATTTAGAATGAATAATTTTCGAATAAGGGAGACCAGGGTGAATAGGGCACTTTTTCTTTTTTGCTCCCTTTTAAAATACAATAAGAGGTAAATTTAAATGTTAATATAGATAAAAAATGTTGTATAGTGTAAGGGAGCTACTTTGAAGTGCATGTAAAAATTTTCATGCATTTAATCAATCTGAAAAAATTTTAAAATGAAAAATACCGCAGCAAGTACCAACTTTACAACGATTGGGGTGAATAGGGCACTTCCCTGGGGTAAATAGGGCACTTCAATTAAAATGAATTGAAACAAATATTCGGCAAAATAATTGTATCAACGCTTTTTCCTTTGTATTTTATACAGTATGTTTTTAAATTGTTAGTCAAAACCAATAAGAAAAGATTTCAAATCAATATATTACGTGCAAGTAAACTAATACTACTTTTTTACAATATATTGGTACTATTTCGGGTTTGATTCCTATTTTAGGTATGTTTGTACTATTTTCTCACTAAATATTAGCTAAACAGAAGCTTTATACATTGACCTTTATGTAAAAACCAGTTTTATAATTCTTAGGCTACATAGCAGTTTTGAGGTTAGAAAGTACCATACGGTAGATTGACGTGGTAATTCTATTTTGGCAGTTCTGGTTAGCACTAGATTATTGCTATAATTATATAAAACGTATTCGAGCAGATCTAGGATGACCAGAATTGACCAGGACTGATATATTTAACAAATTTTCTTCTCGGAAAAACCGCTCTATTTACCGCGAAAATCGCTCTAATTACCTCAGAAGTGACATTTTTTTCAAATATTAATTGCTAAATAATTATTGCTGCAATAGTAAAGATTTTCTCATGTAATTTAAGCTTATAATCTACATATTGAATCACGCGTGAAACTTATCACATAATTTTTTATTTTCATAAGTTTTAATGAACTGAAGCTAGAGAAAAAAACCATTTTCTTATTGAGATATGTAAGGTTATCTTTAGTGATTTTTATTGGAAAAATACAATTTTATTCAGCTTGATTTTTTTCCAAAAAGATTGCCAAAACTCTATACTTTGATCTAATATTTTTTATTTTTTATTTGTTTACTTTTGTTTAAAAGTATCAGCAATGCCCGAATTACCCCGGTACACTATTTACCTCGGTCTTCCTAACATATAAAAGCTACGCCTTGCTTATTGAATTTCACGGTTAATAGCCCGATTAGTACAATTTTACTTTCATAACTTAACCAGGAGAGGGGGCGGGGCGTGTCAACTTCTTCAAGAATGTAAATTTGCAGTTTTTTATATTTTGTGGTTTCATTAATTTTCTGGTTCACCCGCCGGGGGCTTTTACGTGGATACCCAACTCCTTTCTTATTCACAAAGTTTCTCAGGTCTCCCCTAGTATGTTACACGGAAAAAAGTTTGCACCGTGTAAGGCAGTGCAGTCGACACCTTAACATTAAGTGCGCGTTTGCCTCGTAAGATGGCGTGTACTGCACGGTATTTCTGCATGTATACTACACAGCCAGTATAGCTGCACTCACACGCTCTTTTGACATGCGTGCACGGCATTTTCGGGTGTAAAAAATCGGAGGCAAACGCGCACGTGGTATTAAGGTGTTGACTGCACTACCTTACACGGTACAAACATTTTTTCATGTAGTTATTCATGTACGTCCCTAGCTGTGATTATAAATGCAGTACGCAACTGTATAGTACAGGTATATACTATAGCATACTGTTGCTTACTGCTTTTTGCATCATCGCAAGCACACCCCGGCAGATATCTGGTTGATAGAACGATTTTTTGACCATATTTCTCTCTCTATCTAGTTTTGAAGCTAATTGTGACCTTACTGATGACTTCATTCGGGAAAATCCACTGATCTTCTATAAAATGGGATAAGTAGTTTTTTGGCATCCTGGGTATTTATTCAATCGAAAAAGCTTGAAAAGAATTCTCGATATTTTCGACGGAATTCTAACCTGCAACGCTAGAGTTTTTTAAACGAGGCATCTGACATGATAACCGCTGAGCCATCAAAGCTCCTTATTTTTTATTTTTATTTCTAAGGTTCTTGGGGAGTAAAAGAACTCTTATTATTGTTTCTTTTTTCTAAAATCTTGAAAATCTGATTAGGGTTAATCAGTTTTACCAACAGTTCCGTGCATTTTTAATGGCTAAGGAGCTATTTCTTAGTATGTTGTGGTCCCAATTTAATACTCAAAATAATATCGTATTTTTTGTAGTACTCTCTTCCCCTGCCTACTTAACTGCACCTTCAAAGCGTAAAAGTTGGAGGGCGCTCTCTCCACACTAGCGGGCATCCGGCGGCCGTACTCGCACCCTATGCTCATCCTTCAAAGCGTTGCCGTTAAATATTGGGATCAATGTTCCATAGATGAAAGGGAACAGGGTGGGACTGATCACTTCGGAAGAGGAGCTTCATACAATTATAATCGAACTCCACTTAGAGGTAAACTTGTTTGATTATTCGATTGTAATGCGCGCCTCTTCCTCGTGATCAAATTATAGATGTTTAAAGTTCCCCGAACGGTAACTACGACCCGTACATACACGGGAAAAATATGCTTGTTATATTATACCAGTATGATTTCGATGTTATATCTGTAACGAAATTATAAGAGTATGCAAAGAATTCAATGTTCAAGGATTGAAGTTCAGTAATTTCAATCATTAGTTACTCATAAACACTTGATGTTATGGATTTCATAATTATGTACGTCGACCCGTACAAAATAGTTATCATTATAAACATTTGACATACGAATAATGATATTAATAGCATCTATTCACAATTTCTTTGAGTAAATCAGGACTGGTTTATTCAATGTAGTTTTGGAATTTTTTCAAGATAGTCCATCGTGGATTAAATTTTAACGATATCAATACATTTTTTCGATGCTGAAGAGATATATCAACGACGAGCACCAAACACTGCGTTTGATGTTGATGCCTCTCTAAATCGGATAACTTCTGATCCGTTTAGAATTGGTTTCGGATACCGTAAGAAAGTTATTAATTTTTTTTCAAGAGCCATAGTTTGCAATGGAATCCTAGATTTTTCAACAAGGACGTCAAACCTAATTTCATTGAAAATTTTAAGATTTTATGACCTGTAAGCGAAGTAATTAAGTTATGACCTAACTTATGCGAGGCGTTACAGACTGCAACTGTAGCTAACTTGTGAGGACTTATGAAGCGTCATTTAAAATTCTTAGAATACACCTGATGAGACCTGAGAAAATCAATTTATGGAAAAATTATTTTTTTTTTTTTTTTCTTTTTCTTCGTAATTTTATTGATTACACAGGACCACAAAAAAAAAATTTCAACGCAAAAATACGCCATATTATGTACTAGGTGTTTTCGGGATCGCTGAACATGAATCTGATGCCCAAATTGCACCATGACGTCACATTATTTTTCCAACCTAAAAAAAAAGTATAAATCAATGGATGTAAAATACAGTTTTGCAAACGTAAATATTGTCGATCTCAGAGATAAACGTTACTGTGTGAGAATTCCTGTAGTTTTGTAGGTTCTTGTCTCGAAATTGTATGGTTTTATCATAAGTTCGCAATACTAACCTCAAAAAAAGACAACAAAACAGCCATTTTTCAGGCGAACAAAAATTTAATCAATTTAGACGCATGTATCTCAATTTCTCAAGACGGACAGGTCATGATTATTTATTTTTCTTTTTTCGACTACATTTTGTTGAATACCTTACCTTAAAAAATATACAATTTCACAGTTTTGCAGCCAATTTTTGTGTTTGATCAATTCATAATTGACATATTGTATGTTTATCCGAACGCTGATTCAGATCTTAAGGTTTAACGATTTTATCCGTTCAAAGACTTATATCTATACTCAACCATTAAGGGAATTTGAAAATTTGTGAGCTAGTGTTCCAGTGTAATTGCAAATTTGATTAATATTGGGAAGTGGAAAATCTTTTTATGTACTCGTTTCAATAAATTATTAAATACATTTATTATTGTATTTGCAAGTAGTAAAAAAAAAATTTTCCTCTTTCCAATATTTATCAAATTTGCAATCACACTGGAACACTAGCCCACAAATTTTCAAATTCCCTTATTGGTTGAGTATATATATAGGTCTTTGAACGGATAAAATCGTTAAACCTTAAGATCTGGATCAGCGTTCGGATAAACATATAATATGTCAATTATGAATTGATCAAACACAAAAATTGGCTGCAAAACTGTGAAATTGTATATTTTTTAATGTAAGGTATTCAACAAAATGTAGTCAATAAAATAAAAATAAATTATCTTGACCTGTCCGTCTTGAGAAATTGAGATACATGCGTCTAAATTGATTAAATTTTTGTTCGCCTGAAGAATGAATATTTTTTTTTTTTTTTTTGAGGTTAGTATTGCGAACTTATGATAAAACCATACAATTTCGAGACAAGAACTTACAAAACTACAGGAAATTTCACACGGTAACGTTTATCTCTGAGATCGACTATATTTACGTTTGCAATACAGTGTATTTCACATCCGTTGATTTATTCTTATTTTTTAGGTTAGAAAAAAAATGTAACGTAATGGAGCAATTCGGACATCAGATTCATGTTCAACGACCCCGAAAACCCCTAGTACATAATATGGCGACTTTGTGCGTTGAATAACTTTTTTTTGTAGTCCTGTGTTATTCAAGCTTCCCTTTAAAAAACGAGCCCTCATCTCTGTTACTTCTTCTGTGATGTTTTAGTCTGATGATACGATACAAATAGCAGTCTCTGGTTGTCTGAGAACGTAAGTTAAAATTATTTTAGTTTATTGTAAAAGCATCTATTGCCATGATATTTGAATTTTTGAAACTAAAAGAAAATTATATCAAATACGTTTTTAGTTTGATCTTAAATCTTTAGATCAACTGAAGAAATTCAATGAAATTATTATATCTTCGATTTTATAATTAATGAGCAGTAAAATGTGATTACGGGTTCAACCTTATTGGACGATTTTTTTGCTAAATGACTCATTTGAGCCACTGCATCCTGTAAATATCGAATTATTTATCTGTTTGCACTATATATATGTGTATATATATGTATATAAAATGTTTTGTGTATGCTTTTAATATAAAATATTTCCGTACTTAATTATTTGTATACTACATATTTGTTAACAGTTTAGTCTAAGTATTAAAGTACTGCAACGCCAGAAATGACGTGCATTTCCTTTACCTCAAAAACTAACAGGCTTTTACTTGTCCATGGAAAGAACCCATGATGTAAAGAAACATAAGGTGTGCTCTTGCGCATTTCCACAAAGTTTCAGCTAATAGAGAACTTGCATGTTTACTAGATTATTTCTCTGTCGATAGTAAATAGTGCACTCCGTACATGTGTAAAACATTTTTTTTAATGTTCTTATGAATTTATATTAATTGTTTGAAATTTCAAGTCCTATTCAAACTGATATCACGACATATGATGTCAGAGCTTCTGAATATTCTTAGATTTGTTCGGTTTTCATAGGTTAGCAAAAAGCCGAGCTAACCTTAATATCTTCAACACCACTAATCATAATATGGTTATGTTGCACTCATAGGGAGTGATATAACCTTATGTCGTATCTAAATATCACTTTTGGTAGATTTCCCGACGTAGCGTGAAGAATTCTGGTCATTTACAATAAATTTTTTTAAAGTTATTAGCTTAGTAAGTTGCCCTCACGCAACTTTAAGGCAATAAACCTCTAAAAACTCAGAACAACTGACGTCATAGTGAATGATTAGCTCCCATAGCTTGATTAACTCCCTGTAGAAATAATTCATTTCTCAATTTACTCGTTATTTATTGATGATATTATAACCGATATACAATCAATTGAGATAGAAAGTATTAGTCGACTGAATCCTGCAGCATGCTAATTCTCTATTGCGCTTACTTCCAAAAGTTAGCCATTTTAAAACAGTTCCGACAGCAACCAATGAAATCCTGCAATATGAAGACAAACATGGCGGCGTTTTGGAAGGCGTGGAAATTAACGATTTTGTGTTGCCGTACGAGCACACCTTATGTCTCGTTACATCATGGTAAGAAACTTAATTATTTTAAATTTACTGGTTTAAGATTCAATCAACAATATCTGAAGATAGGATGGATTAGAAATTTTGTTTTATTATTCTCAAGTACTGAGACTGCTGAGTAAAGGTATTCTGCCGTTTTAATAGAGTGTTTTATGCACCTCAGCTTATCTTCAAAATTGACAAAACCTTGTAGTGAACAAGAGGCGTTTTCCTTGATTAATCGTATTCCATCTTGATTCTTCAAGATATTTAGAGTAAAATTAGTAGATTCCCAATTTTTTCCTTATACTTTGATGATAAAAATTTGATCTATATAGATAGCATTACTGATGCTATGATCTTACAGTATATGGACGTCCGTTAATTTGTTTAGTTTCTTCAAATTAGAAATTGTTTTGAGATCACCACAAGTCTTTAGGCGAGAAAAAAGCACTAAATACAGTAGTAAAAATATGGAGCAGTACCCAATATACGTGAATTATATACTTTGGAATCAGAAGAAGTTCATTTCTTGATCCGAATAAAACCAACAGGTATGAGTCGAATCACTGCAGTAATCATGATTGCCGATAGTAAAATTTTCTAGAAAATGCTTTAAAAGATTTTTAGCACTCCACAATAATAAATATATATCTCTGTTTCTCTTTCGAGATATAAGGACCATGGACCAATGGCTGTTGCGGGCTCTCTCGAGCAAAGCGAGATTCCTGTAAGCTGGCTACTCACTGAGTCCAGCGGAGATAGTCGAAGCGAGGATGTTATGTTTTCTCTGAGGGCTAACTGGGGCCTCCCAATAGCAAACAGCTTGATAGCCGGAGGTAAACTCTATGTAAAGCCATAATTCAATCACGTGAGTAGCCAGAGACGAGATGAGCAATAACGGAGGATAAAACCTCCCCTTGCCTAAAACTTCCACTCACGGCCGTACAATTAACGACAGTTCAGAGGCTCAAAAAGAAAGTTCCAGAAACCACCGCTATCCAAACATATTAACAGTCGAATAAATAAACAAGCGTCCAAAAACATATACTCATATTCCCGATACAAGAAGAAACTTATTATGATCATCCGATACACAAGAGCATGAAGACTGTAAATGAAATTCCGTAAACTGCAATTTAACTCTTGATGACCAAAATGATGATAAGTTTTCGTTACAAAGGAAATGGCCTTCGATGGAAGACGTATATAAAGCAAGTAGTTTTATGTTGATTATGAATGAAACTTTCCGTGAGGCGATAATTGACTGAATTGAAAGCCAAAATCGGAGTAAAAATAGTTGTGAAGGATATAACCTTTGGTTGGTTATGAGTTATAACTTGTTAAGACCATTCGATAGACGAGAGCTTGCTGACTGAAGACAATGTTTGTGATGCTGCAATTCGACCATATTGATGGCCCAAATAATATGGTAGTTTGAAAGGGTATGCCCCTTGATTGAAGACGAGTGAAAACTCGTTTAGAGAAACCACAAACTGAAGGTAAAGTGTAACCGTGAGACTGAAGCTTGAGTCAACGAAATAAAGATACTGATAAATGGGGCATCCCACTTTCAACATGTCAGACTCTCAGTACAATATGTATACTGTATCGTGAATGTTCGCATGCTGGGAGAATACAACTTCATTATCCAAAAAGTCTTTGTCTTTTTGAGGTTAGAAACGATCAAATGATAAAAAATTGGTACGATACATTTCCTATCACTCATGTTTGCTTACCGAGAGAATAAAACTCCTGCCTGTAAGAAGGATTTTGTCTTTTCCAAGGCTTTTTTCTCATATCTTGCAGCCATGCCAAGATTTTTATATAGTCCTGTATGGCTCTGAATTATTGGATAATCATGCGTAATTGGTCTAATAAAAACGTCAGTGATCTACTAATAAAACTTACTTCTATTTATTGTAAAGCAATTGCACTCATACAGCCATAGCGATTCATATTTAGCATTGCTCTCGAATCATTAGGCTATGTTTGTCATATGCAAACTAGAAAAAAGTTTCTTAGAGGTCCTAGCTAAATCACTAATGCCCGAAACTTGATCTTGTAAGCCCGTGCTACTATGTTTGCTAAGCTACAAGAACCGCAATCTATTTTTAATCTTATTTTCTCCACTCAGGCAGATGCTGCCTTCCTCTTATTTACTCTGCTACAGTTGCTCAACGTATCCAATAACCGAGTTTAAACCAAGTCTTTAAACTCGTCAATATCACTTATGTGCCACTATTAGGATTCTATTATTTGTCTCGCTCTTACTTTACATGTCAGTGTATTTTTTATAGATACACTATGGTAGGAAACACCCTCGGCAGAAAAAACAGCGTTCGCCACTCATGTGCATCCGACCAGGGGGGTCCCAACAGTCACTCGGGCGTTGCTTCGCAAGCGCCCTCGGACCCAGGGACCGCTCTAGAGAGATGCACATTTGTGACGAAAACTACTATTTTCTGTCTCCACTTCCTTTTTTTCTTAAACTTTTTTACAGTCAGATAAATTATATGAATATAAGTATCATAACACTTAAATTCTTTTCAAAATGATGATGATATGAGTAACAAAAGAAAAAAATAAACAAATAACTCTATAGGATAGAAATGTTTTGTGAGTGTTTGAATCATTTAATAAATGTTAAACATTTATTGTAAGAAAATAGTTTATACTATTAAAAATTTTCAGGAAATCAGCAGCAAAATCATCTAGGGCTGATGCACGAGTTGTTGTTCATTGTCATGAATGGCAAGCAGGAGTTGGTTTGATCGCTCTGCGTACCAGGCACATTAATGTTGCCACAGTCTTTACTACTCATGCTACACTATTAGGTAGATATCTGTGTGCAGGAAAGACTGATTTTTATAACAATTTAGATAAGGTAAGAATAATAGAAAATTTTTAATATCTAACGCATCAATACTTCATTCTACTTTCATCCCTTGCAGTCCACATCTCTCATTTAAAAAAATCTATACATTGTAAATGTTACTATCTTAAGCTCTTTGAATACAGTACTATAAGTCTGAAGGGAATCAGAGTTTTAATATCTACTGCATTATAATATTCGCTTAATGCAGCTATGACCCGACATTTATAATAAAATTCGTAAATCTAAGTCTTGTAAAAATATTCTTTTACTTTGGATATGTCTAGATACAACAGATTTACTTATATCCTTCACGACATTAAGTATTTCTACTTAGTAAATAATGGAATTAGAAATTTTCCGCAAACTAGTTAAGTCAAATGTGTCGGTAAATAATTTTTTTTTGTAATAAATGTTTTTTTCTTTGAAGCAGATTAAGATATAAGTACAAAATTTTTGGCCATAATTTATTTCTTAAAGTAAATAGCGTCCATTGTGCATAAATATTTTATCTTTAATGGACAATCAAATAAATTAGAAAAAAAAAATATTAAAGCTTAAACTTGTTAATTGATCCTCACACACGTGGAGCAGATTTTTGAAATTAGGAACCATGATCCACACATTCATTTCATCATGATGGTACCTCTCAAATCGTTTATACAAAGAATTCCTTTAATTAGATCCGAAGTCTTTTGGACATCTGCTTCCTAGGCATCTTTGTTACGGCAAATCTTTTTCTGCGTGACATGTCTGTAAGAGGTCCAAACAAGTAAAAATGAGTTTGGATGAGATTTGGATTGTACGTGAAATGAGGTTAGATCTTTCGACCTAGTTCTTGAAACTTATCACCATGGATGGATTAAACTATAAATTGAACGTGGGGGTGGCGAAATTAGACAGTTATAGAAAAGTAGCATTGAATCAATAAACTATTCAATCAATCAGGTTATTACATTTTCTGCTATTGCGTTGAAAACTGTAGGTGTTATAGGTGCCCGAGTTTTATTTTCCAACTAATGTAAAAATTTAAAAATCAACGTGTGATAAATATAATGTTACGGCCTACTTAAGCAGGTAAGAAACACAATTAGAGACTCAGAATATAATGTTATGAGAGTGGCCTATACTTCCTTTACCTACATTATCTTTTCTGTGAACTTTACCTGTGTAATGTGTTATCTACTTCTGTGTATAAGCTCAAGCAAATATTATACATTTAAGAAAATATCTTTTAATATATATAGGAGTACAGGAAAAAGTATATCCAATCCCAAAAGAATAAAGATCTGCAATTGAATGAACTCCTAACTTTGCAGGAACATATTAAGGAGGTTTAGGAGAACAGTTAAAAATTGAGAATCTTCTTTAAAAAAATATATGTTGTTCTACAACACATCAGAATTGCGTATGAATTTTTTCAGATTTTTCGCTAAGGAAATTGAGAAAAAAAATGTTTACAATAGGCAATTTAACACGGGCTCTTATGGAAGGACGAGGTTCAGTCGTCTTTCGGTTAGAATTGCAGCATAATGTAAATATGTTTGAACAAAAAATAAAGTTCGTACAGATACCTTGGTACAAAAGGAAGATACTCGTTAAAAAAAAATCAATTCTTCTCAGGCAGTTTTAAGAAATATCAATCTTTTAAGGGTGTAAATACTAAGTTTGTATGCTGCAAGAGAAGGTGCGCGGTAAAGGGGGCCTAGCTGCGCGGGCCGGGGGACTCCCCGTTCCTCGCCCCTCTGAGCGAAACGCCCAAACCTCTTTTAGTCAATTAACAAATTTCATAGCTAAATTTTGTTGTTGATAATAACCATTATCTTCGTGCTCTAGCAAACTTTTGTATCAGAGTTCTAGACCAGTTGACAAGATTATTAAGGGTGTAATTACACGGTATGAAATAGAGCTCAAAATCAAGCTCACTGAATCAAATAATACAATAAAAGTGAGTTGACAGAATATTCTGCTAAAACTTTTTTTCATTTTTTTAGTGGAAAGAGTTTATTTTGCAGTTCTATTGAGGCCTACATCATTGCACTCTTTGGGCAAACGAGTTAGTTTTGTTGCTCAAGACATTGGCAAGGAATAATTTAATAGCATCAATATAATAGTTGTCTTCAGTTGAGCGACCTGAGGTGCCTCGGGCCACTCTCCTGCTATTGAAAAGTATACATATTTATTAGCGAGGGCCATAGCTATAGATATATATTTGTACAGCATGAGAGTGCCCCAGGGCATGGCACCTTGGTTATCCAAACAAAACACAACTTATATCATCTAATTTTAATTGTATAGTCCACTATTTTGATGTACATAATAAAAATCAAGAAAAGTAACTTGCCTGTAATGGGTTACAGTCAGTGAGAGTTGGGCTCTGGGGCATAAAATTCCTTCATGCATCTCTGCTGATTATGGATCGGTTGGATCTTAAAAGAGCTAACGTCATCGTACTTCAGATAAATTATTTTACCGAAGTTCTAGTTTTCGTTATAGTAGCCTAAATTAGTGCTAATGAATAGTTTTTTGGTATTTAAAGTAATCACAGTAGATTTGACCCTGTGAGCCCTACAAGATGGTCACCATTACTTTACCCGTAAGTTAAACTTTAACTTTTCGTCTGCAACTGTACGTGCGCACACAGCCACGCGCAGATTCTTTTTGAAGCAAGAACTTCTTTAGGCGCGCCTCAGAGATTTCTCGGTTGGGGACTAAAACGGCAGAAGATACATAGATATAAAAACGTGCGTACGTATGTACACTATATGGACATCGGTTCGCGAACTGGCTGACGCAGCGGCACCGGGCATTGAGTGTCACTGCATGTGTTAAAGTAAGTAAGGTTAGGTGCAAGCTGCTGTGCAATACCCACCTCCGTGACACTCAACACGCTGTGCCGCTGCTTCGGCCAGTTCGCGAATCGA
>JAPYYV010005966.1:0-15270 GCA_030522625.1 Copidosoma aretas | reverse complement strand
CCCGGATGATGGTGGTGGTGCGAGCGTGGAGGCACGACGGCGCCAAGTGCGATAGTAAAGGAAAAATAAAACAATCGATCAGAAGGGGGGGGTGGGGTGGAAAGTGCATGACCTAGGACGAATCGTTCGCGGTACGCCAGCGAGAGGAGTAGGAAAGGAAAAAGGCCGGGCTCTTCCGGGTAATTTCTCCCCCGTGTCGCCCCTACGCCGACCGCTCGGGCTTCGTTCCCAGAAGTGCATGTCCGGTCCTGTTTAAACTGACGGTCATTCCGCTAGGCTCGCCTCCTAATACCCTTCGAAGGCCGGGGCAAAACGGATTAAAATAACGATTCGCAATTATGGGTACTTATCTCTCTCCCCCCCATATCCTCGACTAGCTCCGTAACGATGCTCGAATTATTCTCATGAATGAATCATCAGAGGCACTTACGCTACGTGTATAATTGTACCCGAGGACCGTGGTATTAACGCCGAAGAAGTAATGGAGAACCTACCTACCTACCTACCTGAGATTATTACGATGTACAGTGATACCCGTTTAGTGTATGTATATATATATTATGTATATACATATAAACCGTTAGTATCGTAGCAGTGACAGTATATCGTCGTCTGGGAGGAAGAAGGTACTATTATCTCGATTTTGCGCGGAAAAAACGAAACGATTTTGGATTTGCGGGAAAAAGTGAGTGTCTCCGATACCTCTCGGTGTCCAAAAAAACCAGTCGATTATTCATTCGCGGAGCCGAGATAGCACCTTTTCCCGCTTCGGGACAGCAACTTATACCCGCAGTGCCGAGATAGTACCTTCTATACCCCGGAGCGCCAAAATAGTACCCTTTTTCACCCCCATATATATATATATATATATAGTATGGATATACACGTGTAGTGCGCAAGCCGCACCAGCGCTTCTCTAATCAGCGCCGAGATCCGCGAGCTCGCAAGACCAGCGAATCAACGGGCCTCTCTCTTTACGGTCCCCTCTTTGGCTCGAAGTCGTTAGCAAACGACCCGTCGCCCGCTGCCGCGTGTCTCGCGCTACGTATATACAAGGTACGGTTTCGTCTTATTACAGGTCGACGATACAACATTCATCGATCCAACTGCATCATGCAGTCACATCGGCGAGAGATTCGGAGGAGTAGCAGCTCCCTTTGGGCGATCGGAAGAAGGTACATAGCGTATGATAAGTATGCAAGCAGCGGTGATCGTATGCCAGTGGCAGCGGAAAATAAAAAAGACCATTCGTCATTGTACGTCGGATGTCCTGAATTAATGTTGTCAACATCAGCCTGCACAAAACTCAGGGAGTTTGAAATGCGCAACCTGCATCGAGCGCCGTTGACTCTGATCCGCGGAAGATGCATCGTCGCCATTTGATGAGAAACAGTCGACGCTTTCCATCGCTACGTGGCCATTCTGCAACGGTATATCTGTATGATGCATTGAACTTGACGCCTCGTTCCCCATCCACGGCGCGCTTCAATAATCCATACACGTGTATACACTCGGTATGTGCAGTGTGAAGAGCTCCCGCTCGTCGCTGCTGGCGCGAAAAATTCGTCGAAGGCCCCCTGGGTATACCATACAGGGCGCAGGAACGCTCGTACAAGCCTCTTACGGCGCGGGCGGTACACCGCCGCTGGGTTTGGGCGTCAAAGCCGGCAGCAGCGGCATTATCGCGGGAGCCGGGGTTACACGTTGGGCGTAACATACCCGTGTGCGCAACCTCGCGCGTCCTCCGGTGAAAGCGCTCGATATCACTTAGTCCCGGCGAAGCGTCGCGAGAATCGTCGCGGACGATGATATTAACAGCGAGCCGTAGGATCGGCGAAATTCATTCGGCCCCCGTTGGTCGGGATTAAATTTTCGGTGAGAATCCACGGGGCAGGGGAGTCGCGACGCGAACGGGTCGAGAGAGGCGGGGGGCTGAACAAAAAAAGAAGCAACGTCGAGCGATGAGTTACGGCGGTCTTGCGGCAAGGACGACGCGGGGCTGCGGGCTTTGCGCGCGGAGCGAGTGTAGAAGGAACTGCAGGGCGCAGGCGAGAAAAATGAGGCGATCGAGGTTGTTGGAAACGACAAAAAAAGGTGATGTGCGTCGGCTCGGTTTTTCTTTGCTCTAGTGCCGGTGTCGGGTTCTTTTTTTTACGCATATACTTACTCGGCTTCTGTTCGCGAGGATTGGTTTTTCTTGAAAAAAATTTGTATCGAAAACGACGGTGCGATTTTTCAAGGTGACTTTGGGTGTAAAGAAACTTGATTTGCTGTTCGCAGGTGTTACTTTCATACAGAATATTACAAACTGTACGTGTATATTGCCTTCTCACAATTATTAATTTTATGTATCATGTAAATTTCCGTGTAGTGAATATGTATACATATGTTGAGGTGCTCGTTGTCAATTTTCGCGGAATTAAGTTTGGATTAGATTGACGCAGATGCGGGCCGGAATATTGATTGAGTGGAGTGTGCTGCGTGAATAGATGAGACGTGAGTGATTGAGACGCATTTGTTCAGCAGCTGTTTTGATAATTGGATAGTGCAAATAGTGTAAGTTCCGATGCGTGTATGGCCCGCTGAGTACACCGTATACAGGACGATAAGTCGCAGAAACGAGCAGCTTTCAATTCTATTTTTCAACAAAATCCGTAGTCAATCTTCAATCAGCGTTTTTTTTTTTGCAAGACATCGTTTGCTTCTAATCATACGAGTTCAAATTTACAGCTATTTATACATCACGTTGTAGTACATGTTTTTCGCATACAATTTTGTTTATTATTACTCTAAAAATTTAGGCACACAACCAGATTGGTCAAAATGCTTATTCATTAAATAGCTTTGCGATAAAATAAAATAAAGACTTTGAGAGTCTATATACTGCATATACAAAATAGTGTATGTATAGTGGCGTATTGTACTGATTTAACTGTACTTTTACACGATGACCACTGATTTTTCACGAGTGCAACTATCCATACCACGTCTGTCTCATTCATAATTCGTCTTTTACGCAATTCGAATCGTAAAATATCTGGAATCAGCATCTTACGAGAAATCTTTTTTTCCGCTCCCAGTTATTTTACGGCCTGCAGTTGCGGGCTGGGTACGGCGTAGCTTCAACCGCAGTTACGCGCACAACACTCGCGTATAGCGTTACACAAGCGGTAAATAAGATAAGCAGGAGCGAGAAACGAAAATCGATTGTATGCATAGCCTTCGGGGAAGAGCCATTTCGCCGAACAAAAACGTCTCGCCTCTATATGTGTACCGCTGCTCGTATCATCGTTCGACATGTACCACTGGCCGTTTTCCATTCACCTGTACTTGTGTGCGATCGGCACTGCGCCGCACGTAAACGTGTTCGTTATCTGTTGACCCAACTTTGGGAGCCTAACATTGTGCCATCTATGTTGGATATTTTTTACGTACAGTATTGTGTTTACGTGATAAAAATGTGTAAAATGCGAAGGAATCGTAAAAATTTTGAAGAAACTTTTCGTGCCGCAAGATGCATTGATGAAAATCAGCGTTTCTTTAAAAAAATCTGTAGCCTGGGTTAAATCTTTTTTTTCCGACTACCTTCGCTTTCAGGATTGTTATCTTATCCGGGGCTTCGGGAAGATAAAAGAGCTGATGTAAACAACGAGTCGAGAAAATAGTATATTGTACAGTCATGCGTTTGATTTGAACGCCATAACATTTTTCTTCGTACATTTTTAAAACGATTCACCATTACTTGTTCATCAAATTATTTTTGAAAGCGCCGGAGAGTGCGTTGGCTTGATCTTAAGATCTTACTTGTTACAGCCGCACCGGACGACTGGCCTGTCTCGCCAACGTCGCAAGAACGTTTGGTCATTGCCAATCCGGCTGAGAACCCAAATTTTCGATGCGAGCACGGGGTAGCAACACACATTCCAATTGAAAACATGCACGTCGACGGAAGAATCCTGAAAAAGCGAGGACAAGGTTTCATCGAAGTAGGAGAGGCAAATGTTTGTGGAGCATCGGAAAAGTTGAACCAAACTCACCGTTGTATCGTAATAATTCCTTGTTAGTATCGCTTGGCTTTCGCAGTACTCTTGGCACCTGCCCCGGCATTTTTGGGCATAGTAGTTTTTAGCTGCGATGGTGGAATTGAGGCCCATTTCTTTGAAATCGGCGTAAAAATTGTACCTCTTGCATGACTCGGTGACGTCCGTACTGGGGAGATAGTTATAATGCGCTGGATCTGTCGTCGACGAAGCTGGTTCTTCGGAGTGTACTCGGCTGCCCTCGCGCTGTGCCACTTGATCCTCGTTCGCTTTTGAATTCTCATAAATCTTCATGGACGAAATTATCCCCCTGTTCCCCCGTACGGAGCCTTATTAATTACGATAATTTAATTTTATTTAAAAATGACAAGAGATCCATTATTTTTTAGGGATAAATTTTATGGCCAGTATTCGTTGGGTGCAGACGCAATTTTCATGCATGCTATAACGAAGGAGCAAAAAAAAAATGAAAACTCCTCCCACCTGGTTCATTGTTTTCCGAGTCGGACGCTTCCGTGCTATCATCATTGAACAGCACGAGCAACGGTTGCTTGTCCTCGGGCTCTTGATTACGACGTACAAAGTTCATAAGTACCTGGTCGTTGGTTTCGGTTCTAATAACAACGAGAAATCCGAGGTTCGGCGAGATCTTCGATTGCCACGAAAGTACGCCCATTGTCACGTCGAATACCTTCGGCAGCCACGTTAAAATCATCGTTAAAATAATAAAAAGGCGTATCATGTTTTGAAACTAATTTTAATAAATGGAAAGATAAATTGTTTGAAGTGAAAACTTTTACTCGCTTGGTTGGCATAATCTTGGATGAAAAAAAGTTATGCGTCACGGATCATCAAGCTACGGGATATCGTCACGATTTCGGGCATACCTATTATCACCCAAGTTCCTCGGAGCTCACTGTATCTTGGATTGTGCGATGAGCACCGCATAGTACATCAATATTTGGAGGTCACCAGGTGAGATACGAAAAATAACACTACAAGGTTCTTTGAAATAAATATACTTCCAACTCAGCTTATACGTTTGATTTCATCGTTTAATTTTGGAAATTTGGCAATCGATATAACAAATTATACTGTTTATTTCACGCTAAGTGCAAACTTTTTGGTTTTAATTTTTAACAATTGTAAGATGGACCATTTTTTGGGGTCTTTTAAAAAATTACCACATACGCTACTGAAGCCTGACATCTGATTTTGGAGATTTTCGGAAAATCGTTTTTGTCGTGCTAATAATAACAGTCGCATAGTTCATCATGACTTGAACAATAAATAAAATGAATAAGCATATAAAGCTGAATACACTATTTTGGTAAGTATGGAAAACACATACACCACTATGATGGCATTATAGTTCTCATGCATTTCCAAATTATTGCCAAAGCAAATTTTTTTAATGCACAAGCAACACATGCCGAACAGTTACGATTCACTCGTGGGACACTATACAACGATTTTCGCTCTCCCAGAAAATTATTTATCCTTCGATTTTTAACAACTTTGTTAGCTGATGTCGTTTTTTTATATCTCACCTGATGACTAGTGCCCCTTGACACGGATATTCTCTAACTGGAAAAGTCAAACTTTAACATCTCGCGAACATATTTTCTCGTACCTACCAACTTTCCTCACGGGTAAAAAATGTTTTTCTACGTTCACGATCCAACCTCTGGTTCTCTGGGTCTTATATCTCTGGATAACTATTTCCTCATTTCTATTTCATCATGGATTCTTACTACCTTCATCTACTTCACAACCCTACTCTACCAACTAGTGAGGTGGACATGTAAGTAATAAGAAAAACCTATTGCAAACATTAAAAAAATTCTAGGCTAGGATTCTTTACTTCTCGAGATTCTACGGATGAAATTCCGAGTGTTTCCGAGATGAATCCCGGTTATTTTAACGGGAATCGAGTTTAATTTCGAAATGTTAGCATGCTTTTAGAAACCACCAAGTGCTCAGTAGCTCTTGAATGTTAATTATAATAAAAAAAGTGGGTCTTCAAAGAGTCTCGACAAAAGTGAAATTTCACGCGCTGGGTGGTAACATTTTTCAAGAAGTTTTTTTCATTCGTACGACCAGACGACGTCCGAAGATGTACAGCGCCCGAGCTTTTTTCACAGTCGGCACGAGCAATTGTTAAATTTGATGTCCATGGTCCGCAGGTGTCCAGTAATTTTTCAACTCCCTTCGAGCCGTGATGATATCGCCCAGCGCTTTGACCTTTTTTTTTCGACACAGGGTGCGCCATAAGAATGTCACATCGATATTGAAAACTTACTTGCCAATCCCAGGCGCTCGCTTCGACGTACCGCACATCCAGCAGCGTGTGCAGATGGGGTGCGATAAAACTCGTGTTCGGCAAAACTTGGTAAACTCGAATCTGCGTGAAAACAATCCCGTCACTATTAACGGCTGATGCATTTTTTGTTTGCGTTTCGTTCGTTGAAATACGTACTTCGTACAAGGACGAAAGTGATACATTCGAAGGATACACCAGAGACGAGCCATCGCGGTACAGGTGCAGTTCGGCCCTCTGTACCGACTCGTTCTGTCCCAAGCCGAACAGATCGAACTCGTACACGTTCACAGGCCAGTACCAGGCAAGCGCGAATAATTGTTTACGCGGACCCTCGTGAGGAACGGTCCTACCGATTTCGGCGAAGCTCCGCACGATTTTGGCGCCGAAGGGAAGCTTTTCCGACAGATAATCCTTCGTGATCAGGGCGTAGAGATTCGTCATGTACTCCGGCGTGCTTTCGTTTGTCAGAGCCGCGATTCTCGTCGCGGCGAAGGATACTATTAGAAATATCGCGACTGACATCTCAGCGACTCTACTGTATTGCAGTCCGGTGCGGTTGGATGAAAAAATAGAATACTCTGACTGCTATTTTTGAAAATTAAAAAAAAAAAAAGACTTTAATGATCCAATGCTTCAAAACACTTGGATGATTATAATGACGACGGAGAAAACAGCGACTGGTCTCTTTTTTGAATGTTACACTCGCTCGTGCGGCTGCTCACTGAACGGTAAAAAGATTAAGCCTTAATTATTATACATTTGAAACAGCTTTGATGTGCGTCGCGTGTCGCGTCTGAATCCCCGATAATGGTGACAAAGGTGGTGATAATATGATGCTTATTATGCATAAATATGTATGTACACGCACAGCTGTTTAACGAACAATAAAATCATCGCTAAATTTTCCATTTGCCCGTGAACATTGGCTGGACATCAAACTTAAATCTTACAACAATTACGCTGTGTCAACCTCGTATTATAATGAACATTGAATAGTTGGAAAACTGTAAAAAAAACTGTAGAGATCTTGCTCTATTTTCTATATTGAAAATGGAAACAAACGTTTTTGTTTGAAAAATAAAACTTACTCATCGCATAAAATTGATTTTTGGATCAAACACAAGGGCACGACCAGGTTCTCGCTTAAAATACCACACGTTTCGACCACATTTTTTAGAATAAGTATGCAATCACGGATAACAATTACCTGGAATAATTAAATATCGGATTGTTTTTAGAAAGCTAAAATATATCATTGCAACGACAAATAATTGGTATATGTGGGTCATTTCAGCGACGTTGGAATGTGATGATTGGTAATCGATAAGAACGAAGGTCACACAATGCCCTGAGCCACAAAAATACGTTGATACTTTTATCTCGCTGCTGCCTCAAGCTCTACTCCGACGGCTTTGTCTGAGCTTGCAACGGAAAGAAACATTCTTTTTTTTTCCTATTACTCAGCGGTGCGTCGTTGTTATCGTGCCTTTGTAAATCACTCGCGCGAGATGCGATTTTTCGCAAGCCTATCATGATATGATTCAAACCTACTCCCCTTCAACAATGTTATGCAGATTATATATGTAGGCTTTCAATTTCAAGATCTTTGGACAAAATAAAAAATCCTGAATTTCGGGAATGGCCGAAAAAATCCATCAATCCACTCCACTTTGATTGTCCGTATCGCACACTTGATACGCTCAATGAATTACACCCCAGGCAAGAACATCAACAAAGTAATAGTACGCAGCTGAATTTCTTTGCGTTCGTAAATATGTATAGCACGTATTGATTCCCGTATTCAAATGATTTGGGCCAACTTTCCCGAAATCACATTTTTCAACGCTCGTCCCACATTGTATCGACAGTCGATGGAACGGATTCGGGATACCTCGGGTGATCTTTCGAAATTGCAGCGGGAAGAGGGGAAAAGAAACCTGCGGGGTATGCGTCGGTGCAGCGTGCGATGATCGAATGCAGGAGTCCAAGTTTCTTCGTTGCTCGTCGTGAAGTTACTGGGAAAAATTTGATCGAATGAAAAAGAGAAGAAAAAAATGGGCTGCGAACACTTCAAACGACAAACAAAAGCTTTTCGCACTTGTGCACACGGATGCTTGCAATACTCGCGGCGCAATAGAAACATCGGCAAGCGGAGAAAGCGCGCGGAGGCGGGGGGGGGGGGGGGGGGGGGGGGGGGGGGGGGGGGGGGGGGGGGGGGGGGGGGGGCGTAGAGAATGGCGAGAATTCGCCGTTCGTTATACGTCGCGTCGGCCTCCCTCCGTCTGTATTGTACAGTGTCGTGCAGCCTCGCGCTTGCAATAACGTACGTGTAGGCACACACAAGTACAAGGTCGCGGTGCTGGAGCGTCGAAGGTCCGATGGAGGGCACGAGAGCTCGTCTCGGAACGAGAGAAGCTAGGCGCGCGCGACGGGGACGCAGTTATAGCCGGTTAGGCTCGGGGAGGCGCGCGATGAAAATTGTATCGCGACGAAGAAGTAGGGAGGTGAAAGGGGGGGGTGCTTTTTTTCTGAACAGTTGCGTCGGTCTGCGACGCTGGGGCGTTTGTATTTTTAAATGGCTCGGATTTGGAAGGGCGACGGATTGGATTTTCGATCGAGTTGAGCGTATCGAGGAGCTCTTACTGTTTAATTAATTATCGTTGGGAAGGATTTTTTTCACGTCCAAGCTGTATTGTACGGATTGATTGAAAAAGTTGTGACGGCGGATACAATTTTTTGTCCTCATCTTTCATTTTTATAAGAGAACGTTGTAACTACTTTCCGTGCTGCGGAAAAATGTAGCTCAAAATTTTATAGCGTCAAATTGCGTGCAAATAAATTTTATCGTGGGTCTTGTAGCGACGAGACGGTAGATTGGAAATTCGTGTTTTTCTGGCAGCATACAGTCAGTCGCAGAAGTACCGAAACTTCGAGATCAGCTGTGCAAATTATTGTTTGCCAACTATTGTTGTTCGCAAAAATTAAAGTTCTATAAGTGCAAGCACGTTGGTATAAATAGGCAGGTTCCAGTGTTTTACCGTAATTCAAGTGAATATAATTTAACTAAACAGATCTATAATAGAGCCCTATTCGTGATAGTAAGTTTTAATACGTTAATATGAACTGTGTGACTTGAACGTTGATAAGTTTGTGTCGGCTGTATTATCAAATGAATGCATGGAAAAAAATATTTTGTGCAAATATATCACAGCGTGATGATTATTTCTGTATTAACATCTTGGTTCTTATAATTACTCATACATCATAAGTTTACAATAATTGTCCTTCCCATAACTTGAAAAAAGAATCAAGATTGCCATTTTAAAATATGTTTTGTCATCTTTCGTAACAACTTAAAAACCATATCTATAACCTTGTAGATCGAAGTAATCCTCTTTACGTCAGCTACCTGCACATCAAGGGTGGCCAGTTCTCGATTTTTCAGGTATGGAATTTTTTTAGCTCGTTCAGAAAAATCAGTAATTTATTGATGTAGAAAAAAAGATCTCCTACACGGTAAAAGTGCGAGTGCAAACGTATACTCTACTGGCCATTTAGCTAGTCAAATAGTATAGCTGGGCAATCATCGAAAATTCCCCATTTCCTATCTTGAAATGGCCATTCCTGTGCCAACGTATGCTTCAATATCCACCAGTAAGCAAATACCATAACTCCTTTCGCTCCACCTGCTGATAGAGCCAAAATAAGGACCGCCGTGGAATCCCATACCTTTCGTACCTATAAGTTGCTGCCTGTATTCCCTCCAGTTGCGCTCGACTCGAAATATACACGCGCAACCGGGCCCGGAAAGCCCCCGTCAATTATACTCAGCTCCTCATCCGTAAAAAGAGCGAGCTGTCGCGCGGAAGCGTCGAAAAGCCTTTCCTCGCAGGGCAGAAGAGACGCAGCGGTCCTCTCTCTCTCTCTCTCTCGGCGATAATTAGTCCAAGACGCAGCATCAGCAGCGGAAACCCCAAGGCCTTTTACCCCCTCCGCGCGTGAGCTATAGGTATAACGCGCAAACGCATACATGTGAGCGAGTAATAAGCGTGTGCTATATATATATATATGTGCATATAATACTGCGTCTGTTTAACAGAGAGTTGCTGAGACTCTCGGCTTTTTTTTTATCATACTTTACTTTGCTCTCCACGAAGAGGCGGAACGGAGGAGTAGAGAGAACGAGTGTTGCAGGTCCTGAAGCTTGTGTCTGTATATAAATATATGTATATGAATATTTACAGAGTCAACTATATCACGTAAGTGGCTTGGAACGGTATGGTTGTGCGAAAAATTTTTTTTTCCATGCATCCGACGATTGGTTAAGAAATACGTGATTTGAATGATTGTTTGATGAAAAGATAATGGTATGAATTGAGCACTGTAAATATACTGCGTCGAAAAGATATTATAGTACGTACAAACACTTTGTTTCGTTTTGATCGAATTATTCTTGATTCAGCTGGATCAATGTTTTAAATACAATTACCGTTATTGCTATTAAAATATTCCAAATTGATTTGAGACAAAATAATCTTTGCAGAGTATAATTGCTGCCGTTACATCGGACTCTTTTTGAACATGCATGATGAAATGAAAATAATTCAACTCCATTACCCTTTTCCATGTTTTTATCAAAGTAGATTTGAAAAATTTCAGCAAATTACATTAACGTACATTTAAATTCCTGCTGGACACAAAATAAGTGTGATACTATGTTTTCATCCGAGCGTATTCTCGATCTGGACGCTGCTTCCAACTAAACCGTAGCCCAACTCAAATGCCCCCGGCTCCTTGTGTCACAACTTCCATTTCCAAGTTACTTCAGCCGTTTGCGGGCGATTCTGCACTTCCGAGGAACTCCCGCTTCGCCTTACATATCCGCATAATCCAAAAGATCGTCCGAGTTTGATAAAACTTCCTGACGCTCCTTTTGTCGCATAAGGCACGTACAGCGGCGCTGGAAAGCGCGAGCTCTTTTGATATTCACAACCAAACACGTAGCTTGAAAACTCGAGAAAATTCATCCGATTTTATCGTGCATTCGTGAGTCAAATAATTTTTTTACGTTGTCCTTTTTTTCATTGAAAACTGAGTCTTACTAAAGCAGATGTATGTCTTTGAAAAGAGATGTCAAGGAATATATACGTATACAGGTATACAACAGGTACACTACAGAGTTGCCGAGCGTTGGAAAAAAAAATTGCACGAGAAGCGCGTCGAGAAGCTTTTACGTACTGGCATTGATGGATGTAATTTTAGTTGGCTCGATGGCTTTTTAGCTTTGAAGCTGGTGTCACTTTTTTCACGCGAATTTCGATGGAACGTTTATCGAGTTTCTCGTTTCTCGTATCGGAATTGCTTCTAGTACATGAAATCTTTTTACCAGCGATGAAATTTCTGCCGCTTCAGAGAGGAAAATTTTCGCACCCTTCGCAATTTACATTCGAGTTTGTCACCTGTGTATACGTATCTCAGATTTTTTACATTTTATACTGTACGAGTTGTACGTGATGAGAAAATGTTTCCAGTTTGTAAATTTTACTAGATAATTATTTCTTCTTCACGTTAAGATAGATAAAATTTAAATCAAAGAATGTTTTTATTTTCCACATTTTTACAGACCTAGTTAAGGTGGCTTATAAATTTTGGGGGCGTATAAATCATCACCGAAAAATCATAATACTCCTAAAGTAATGTAATTTCTAATACTTTGTATCTACAATCAATTTACACATAGATAATACTTGTATGAAAGATTAAAACATAATTATTGTCTATTACGTGATCGAATTATAATTTATGTAATTACAGATGAATTATAATATCTTTACAAACATATACAATTTAAATATTTGTTTCTCAATCGGTTCGAGTTGACTACCCTCTCCCATCTTTATACATGTACTATGAAACTTCGAAGGTCTTCTCATTTTTGCCGATTTTTTGTAATCCTTTTTTTGTAAAAATTTGTAAATGCGTCATTTAATGGTAGTATCTGGTCATTTACGAATAAAAATTTTAGAGACTTACCGTTGGAAGGTGAATTTGCTGATGGTATCACAGAAGCACACCTGCAAGGTCATTCAAATTATCTCCATCATGAAATTAGTGCGATGGCGTCGTGGTACTATGTAGACTTCATAAGCGCTGCTGCTGATGATTAATGACTGCGAGAGGATCATTTTGATGATACAGTCGTCGATGCACGATTATACCTGTACAAGAAAAACAATTAATTATCCACGAGCGGTTATTCAAGCTTTTATTTTTATTTTATTCTGGTAGATGTTATAGGATGGTTTTTCGAATTTTATTCTTCTCAAAATAAAAATTTACAACTTGTATTTTAAAAAGATGTGCCGGTTAAAAGGTGCACCCTGCGTGCTTGGAACTGTAATTAAGGTAGTCCATGCTTGAGATGATTAGGAACAGATTAAATTTTAATTTTGGGAAACTGTTTACTGATTCATCACAATTATTATTTTCCCTTGAAATTTTTGACACTGAAAAAAAATGCGAAAAAAAGTTTATTGAAAATTGCATTTGTAATATGGGCTACCGTAAAAATCGTTCTTTACGAAACATAAACTGACAAGGTTAGCAGGTACTTAATTGGACCTAATTCAAGAGATATCGACAGAAACGCAGAAATAAATTACTATTGTCTCCATACAGAAGCATAGGCGAGCATCTTTTGTACACGTTTTAAGGTAAAGTGTAATTTTACAAAATGATTTCAAGAAACTATTCTATTAAATAATATGATCTAAAATTTTATGTGAGTATTTTAATTTATTCAATAACTAATACATATTCACTATGAAGTGTTTGATTTTCAACAATTCAAACGAAAATCCACCCAGATTTGAAGGTCACGGGCATATATTTTACCCATTTGATAATTGTATCGTTTTTCTTGAACAAACTTCACATGAATGAAGAAATTAATAAATATTATTTTACTTGTAACCTCGAAGAGTCCGCAAAACTATGAGTAGAAACAGTCGAATGGGGTAAGACGAGCCATTGCCTACAAAACTGTGAGTAGAAACAGTCGCGTGAAGTAAGACGAGCCATTAATGAAAAGAAACGCCCGTTGCAAAACTAAGTAAGTCTAGTAACCGTTGATTAAGATAAGATAAGCCATCATCTATAAAACTATTAGTAGAAATAGTCAAGTGAGGTAAGACGAGTCATCAATGAGAGGATATCGTATATTGCAAAACTATAAGTATAAACAGTCAAATGAGGTAATACGAGCCATCATCTATAAAACTACAAGTAGAAAAAATTGAGTAAGGTAAGACGAGCCATTATCTAAACTACAAGTAGAAACAGTCCAGTGAGGGAAGACGAGTCATTACTGAGAGGATAACGTCTTGTAAAACTTAGTAGTAACAGTCGAGTGGGGTAAGACGAGTCATTAGTGAGAGGATAACGTATGCTGCAAAACCATACATAGAAATAGTCAAATGAGGTAATACGAGACATCATCTATAAGACCATAGTAGAAACAATCGATAAAGATAAGACGAGCCATTATCTAGACTATAAGTAGAAACAGTCGAGTGGGGTAAGACGAGTCATTAGTGAGAGGATAACGTATGTTGCAAAACCATAAGTAGAAATAGTTAAATGAGGTAATACGAGACATCATCTATACAACTATAAGTAGAATCAGTCAATTAAGTATGTTTACACTGCATTAGATTTCTGATGAAAAACAATATTTTCAGCCAATCTAGAATTTGGTGAAAATTTATAGCAAAATTCCACCCACAGACACGACGACAAACAGAGCAAGTTGAATAAAAGCTTGTAATAAAAAAGAGCGAAATTTATAGAAACAAACACTTTTTACCTCTCCACGGGACGGACCAGTTCTCTCCCCGCATTTTCCACTGGCTCTATTCTTTTACGGGGTCTTTGACAGGTATCGCATACGGATCATCCACCTCGTACCCGTCGGGAGGTACCGCATTTCTGATCGGATTGTGGAAGAGCGAGTGATTGCCGTCTCCCCAGGGAAATCTCTGCGTGTTAAATCATCAAATAAAATCAAACGCTCGATTCGTGCAGAGAGCGGTGTACTGAGAATCACTTTTTATTGCTTATCGTTTGAAAAATAAATAAGTCAGTCGAAACAACCACTCATTACATGCTACTTATTATTAATGCAGTGGAACTATCCATAATGAGTTGGACACTTAATTGATTTTGTACAACGTAAAAATTTGTAACAACCCTGTCTTTTGAGTCAAGTTGTTTTTAAAATTTGTTCACCAATTTTAATGACGTTTCAAGTGTATATTTCATTTAAATCAACATGACACTTTCTTCAACTTAACGGACGATGTATTATGTAATAGGTACCTTCGTCCGAATGTACATGTAGGAGTAGGGCACGTAATCCGGCCTTGGATGTTTTTCCTCTTCCTCTACCATCGGCAGTACGAAGCTCATCGTCAAGGCGACGAGCGGGATCACCCCGAACAGAGTCATTAACTTGTACCGTCGCGCCTTCGTCTCGGATTCTGCGTTTGCAAGAATCACCGCGGGTAAGTAACTCGGGGTGTCAATTTTAGGAATACTATGTGCCAATAGGGGTCTTACCCCAGTTATCGCACGGAGGGTAGTAGAGGCAGGGACAGGGTTTGTTGGGAGTCCTCAGGCAGCTGTGGAAAGTCGACGGGTTCGGATCAGCATGGCACGGGGGTCGAGTTGTTTCGCAGAACTGGTTGGACAGGTTGGGTGGCCTGCAGGGGTCCGGAGGCGTCTGGGTCGACTGGAAAGTGGGGCTCCCGCAGGGATCGGCTGGTTGGTGGCTGCAGCATTGGCTCGGTCCTGGTGATCTGGAACCATCGAAGGATGGGATCGGAGGGTCGATTGGTAGGTTTTTTTTTT
>JAPYYV010005965.1:0-16955 GCA_030522625.1 Copidosoma aretas | reverse complement strand
GAATCCATTACGAGGAAGTTCCTACATACCGCTGCCAAAAGATATTCATGATAAAAAAGCTTCCGGTAATGTACAAAATGATCATAACATGTGTTTTAGGTGGAGCCTGCTGTCAGCACTTCATCCAGTTAAAGAAAATCCTCATCGTGTCCTCAAATATGAGAAGTTTGCAAATGAAGTAAGTTTCAAGGGCATCAATTTTCCAATAATTCCAACGGAGATATCTGCTTTTGAAAAGCAGAACGAGTTTTTAATTAATCTTTACATCCTGAAGAAACGTGGCAAGAAACCACTTATTTCTTGTCATGTTACAACGAATAAGAAAGAGAAACATGCTAAACTATTCTTAATACAAGATCAATATCTTGATGAAGATGTTCAAGATGAAGTAATCAACGACACAGAACCCCCTAGATTTCCCTAAGTCTGGATCAAGAACTTATCAAGACTTGTGAGTGAACTGCTTTCAAAACATCATCATGCTCGATATATATGTGACAGATGCTTACATTTTTTCCGTACTGCTGAAAAGTTGCAAGCACATGAAATCGACTGTAGCCAAATAAACGAATGTATTACTACAGGCGCCAGGAGGGTTTCGTAGCCAACTAGAGTTCTATGGCTTTACCAAGGTTCTTTTGATGTATGTTTATCACTTGAATCTAAATGTTAGGGGTAGAATGTTGAAAAATGCTGAAGAAATTTGTTATGAACAATTTATTAAACAAATGTTAAAAATTGAATATTTTGATAAAGAAAATTTTTTTCGTCTCATTAGCATTATTTTAAGATGAAACGTTTTTGACAAATTTTTCTAAACCTTCTCGATTTCGAGAAAAAAAATCATAAAGTTCCGAAAAAACTAGTTTTTTAATATTTTCGACCATATCATGCTCCACTGTTACTGCAGATTTTTTTAAATGTATGCAGCTTTAAATATAAGTAAAACTTAGAAGCCTTACGATGTGATATCGTTACTGTTGTAAGTGTGTATGATTTTTTTATCCTAAACATACAAAACGTGTATGTTTGAGTCCCTGCATTATACATTTGAAACTAATAATTTTCGTGTCCAGCCATAAACTATTGAGATCTACAGTTCTACCAAAATTTTTATTATGTATTTTGAGTATTTGAATTAAAATTCCAAAGGTAGAGTAATCAATAATGGCATCGCAAATTCTTATAAACAATCAAATAAATAAATTTTCAAAATTTTATATTATGCAGAAAAAAAAAATTCTTATCTTACTCAAATTATTTAAAAAAGTAAATTATTGTAAGGGAAATTTCCCAAAAAGCGTATATTTAAAAAAAAAAAAATTGTAAATTAAGCTTATAAAAATTTATTTTTAAATGTTTCAAAAACTTCAGACTTCATTCAGCATTACGACATATTCTTTCAAGAGGAAGCTTTATGTAAAACTTTCTAATGACCTTTATAAGAATTTGCAATGCCATTATTGATTACTCTTCCCTTGAAATTTTAATTCGACTACTCAAAATGCATAAAAAAAATTTTGGTAGAACTGTAGATCTCAATAGTCTTTGGTTGGAGACGAAAATTATTAATTTTAAATGTATAATGCAGGGACTCAAACATACACGTTTTGTATGTTTAGTATAAAAACATTATACACACTTACAACAGTAACGATATCACATCGTAAGAATACTAAGTTTTACTTATATTTAAAGCTGCATACATTTAAAAAAATATGCAGTAACAGTGGAACATGATATGGTCGAAAAAATTAAAAAACGAGTTTTTCGGAACTTCATGATTTTTTTTCTCGAAATTTAGGCCGTTTAGAAAAATTTGTCAAGAAAACTTATCTTCTTAAAATAATGCAAATAAGACGAAAAAATTTTCTTTATCAAAATATTCAATTTTTTAACATTTGTTTAATAAATTGTTGATAACAAATTTCTTCAGAATTTTTCAACATTCTACCCTCAACATTTAGATTCAAGTAATAATAATACATCAAAAGAATATTGGTAGAGCCATAGACCTCGAATTGGCTACGAAACCTTCCTGGCACCCGTAGTAAAAAGTGCTGTTGCCTAAGAAAAAAGATAAATAACTTAAATTTGAGAATTATAAACATCAAGTAGTAGTACCACTTATTGTTTATGCTGACTTCAGCATATCAGCAACATACAGCCTTCAGCATTGGCTACTACGTCAAATACAGCTTTGATGATGAAAAATCCAAGTATGCAACCTATCGTCAAAGACAGCCTAACACATGAACACCAGCTGAATTGTTTGTTAATAAGCTTCAAGAACTTGCTCAGGAATTGAAAAATCTGTATAAAAATCCAAGACCAATGAATCAGCTCACCAACAATAAAAAAGAAAATTTCAAAAGGGCAACACAAAGTCTCATATGCAAATGCCGTTTAACAACACTGATAAAAAAGTTAGAGATCATTGTCATCTGACAGGACAGTAAGTATTTTTATTTCTATAAATTGTAACTTTTTATTGTATAATACAAATAAATTGTTGTATTTCTGTTTTAGTTATTGAGGAGCAGCCCATAACAGTTGCAACCTTAATTATCAAGATACATGGACAATACCAGTAGTTTTTCATAACTTAAGCGGATATGACGCTCATTTATTTATTAAGGAATTAGGTATAGAATCTGATGGGCCAATAACAATCATCCCGCAGACCAAGGAGCGCTTTATCTCATTCATAAAGAGGATAAATGATAGCAACGTGAGCTTCGGTTTCGTAGACTCTTTTCGCTTTATGCCATCATCTATGAAAAAACTAGCGTCCCACTTAGAAGAGCACAAAATAATTAAGAAAGAATTTCATCACAACTCAACTAAGCAAATAATATTATTAGTGAGAAGAGGAGTCTTCCCATACAAGTACGCCCCGTCCTTCGATCGACTTGAGGGGCGAGAACTTTCTGCTAAGACAGATTTTTACAGTAGTCTTAGTGAAGAGCATATTTCAGAAGAAGATTACGCACATGCTCAAAAAGTATGAAATGTCTTTGACATAGAGACTCTCGGAGACTACACTGACCTCTACCAGAAGACTGATGTATTCCTCTTAGCTGATGTTTTCGAGAACTTTCGAGACAGTTGCCTTAATGCTTATGGACTTTATCCCGCCCACTACTACACTACCCCAGGCTTTACTTGAGATGCGATGTTGAAGTATACAGAAATCACGTCGGAGTTGTTGACTGACATAGATATGCTCCTTTTTATTAAGCATGGTATTCGCGGTGGTATAAGTCAGTGCAGAAATCGCTATGCCTAGGCAAATAATCAGTTACATCGGTGACGAGTACGACCAAGAAAAGAAGGACAAGTATCTCCTTTACAATGACGTCAACAGTCTGTATAGATAGGCAATGTGAGAGGCATTGCCTACAGAAAACTTCCGCTGGGTCGAGAACGTTGATTTTAACGTTCCTGACGATCACCGCGAGGGCTACATTCTTGAGGTTGATCTTGAATATCCGGCTGACATCTACAACTCACACAAGGATCTACCACTATGTCCAGAGCATCTAGCACCTCCTGGCTCTTGAGCGAAGAAGTTTCTGACGACCTTAGATAATAAAGAGCGTTACATCATTCATTATTAAAGTTTTAAACAGGCTCTTAAGTATAGTTTGCGTCTAAATAAGGTGCATCGAATACTTGCATTCGACCAAAGTAAGTGGCTAAAGTCGTATATCGACTTGAACAGTGAGAAGAGAAAAATTGGAAAGAACAAGTTTGACTAACTGCTTTTTAAACTCTTTAATAATGCGGTGTACAGCGAGACTATGGGAAATGAGCGTAAATGTATCGATGTTAAGCTCGTAAAAAAGTGGGAAGGTCGGTATGGCTGTGAAGCATACATTGCTAAACCAAACATCCATAGCTGTTCCATCTTCGATGAAAATCTAATGGCTGTACAGCTGTCACGAACGAAGATCCCCTATACGTAAGCCTATATACATAGGGCTATGCGTTCTAGACCTATCATAGTCACTCGTGTATCGTTTTCATTACGAATACATGAGGAAATGTGTAGAAGATAAAGCAATGCTTCTATACACAGACAGTGATAGCCTCATTTATGAGATCCATGACATAGATATGTATAAGATGATAAAGAGGGACAGCCATGAGTTCGATACGTCAGACTACTCTGTAGACCATCAGTTTGGCTTTGAGTTAAAGAATAAGAAGGTAGCTGGATTGATGAAAGACGAGTGCAACAGTTGCATAATGTTGGAGTTCGTGGGACTCTGCCGCGAAATGTACTCTGTCAGAATAAAAGATTAGAAGCCTATAAAGAAGGCAAAAGGTATTAAAACATCTACCGTCAAGGCCACTATTAGCTTTGAAGACTATATTGACTGTCTTTGTAAAGATATAACAGCTGTGCGTGAGCAACACAATATACGCTCACGACTTCATATGTTGTGCACCGAACGAGCGCTAAAGATCGCTCCCAGCTCTCATGGCCATACACGCTATCTAATGCCTGGTCAAACGGATACTTTTCCGTGGGGGCACTACTCATTAAAGGAAACCTTACCTGCCACTTCTATATTAAAGAGAGCACGAGAAGCCAGCATTGATGAAGTCACATCCAAGGGACGTCATCATTTACAGTCATAATTATTTTTTTGTTAAAAAAAAAAATTGTAAGACCATGAAAAAAATTATATAACAAACTATGTAGAATATTTTATCAATAAAAAAAATGTGTAACTACATAATACATGTTGAACTTGAACATTACACTGATTACTCCTTTTTTTTTATTGTAAGTAAATTTGATATATTTAATCAACATTGTTGCTGAATTTAATATTTTTTTAGCTAGTTGGTCTCAGTATAGATAAAATAGCCGAATGATCAAAGCACTTACGTGAAACTCTCCATAAATTATCCTAATCGACTCTAAGGGGACCCTCTTTGTTGGATTATAAGTCAGCTTTCTGTTATAGAAAGAGGCATACGAGCCAATCACAATGCAAATAAAGAGGCTTCATTACGTAACCCATCACTTTTTTTCTCTATAAATTGTATATGCTAAATTTGAAATTTGTATTGTATTATAATTGAAAATTCATGCTTTTTGAAGGCAGCGACCAATCAAGTATATGCAATGTCATATTTAACAGCTAATTCGATTAGAGGCTTTGTTATAAGGCCATCAAAACTATTAGATAGGATTACTTTAAGCCCGCGAAATGATGAAGGTCATAGATTAGAATTTACTGTTATTAAATACGATCAAAATACGATCAAACACGATCAAATACTATCTAATACGATCAAATATGATCAAATACCATTAAAGTAAAGCTATAACCCTCTTTTTATTTTGCTTTACACAAATATTCTTCAGATTCTTTTAAAGGGGAAAAAAATGCCATAAAGGTTTATTGTCGAATGATGTATATACCAACAACTATTTGTAGCGGGTGTGCTTCATATTGTTAAGGATTTGAGAGTGTTACAAACGCTTAAGATGTAAGTCATTTGCGGATGACCAGTGGAACCCCCTTTGTTGGACTATCGGTCAGCTTTTGTAATAGGAAGGGGGATACGACCCTTTGAAACATATGCTCACGATGATTTTCGAGGCTATTGGAGTATACGCTGTATTGTATGAGTGCAAGGCTCGTTGCAATTTTTATAACACAATGCTATGGATGGGTAGGGAAAAAAGGAAATCACCACCCTACACAAAAACTAGAGATACCTGCTTACCACTATATCGATGCTTGAGGATCGCTATACGTTTTCTTTTAGACTCAAGAGTTTTGCCTAAACCTGAATCACCAATATTTGCAGCTATCGAACACTTGTATGGCTTTAAGATTGATTAGGTACTGTATACTTTCTTGTACTAATTTCGACCTCTTGTACGCACTATCCAACAACAATGCACTTGTACTTTGTAATTGCAGTTTAAACCACAATCTTTAGTTTTATGCATCGTGACTGCAAAAAAAAACCTCGTTATCCCTGCTCGTACAAAAAAGCTGTTGTCGGATAGTGGGTACACGAGGTCGAAATTAGTACAAGAGAGCATACGGTACTGAATTAATCTCAAAGCCATACAAGTGTTCGATAGCTGCAGGTATTGGTGATTCAGGAGTAGGCGAAACTCTTGAGTGTAAAAGAAAACGTATAGCAATCCTCAAACAGCAATATAGTGGTAAGCAGGTATGTCTAGTTTCTGTAAAGGGTGGTGATTTGCTTTTCTTCCTACCAATCTATAGAATTGTGTTATAAAAATCGCAACGAGTCTTGCACTCATACAATACAGCGAATACTTCAATAGCCTCGAAAATCATCATGAGCATATGTTTCAAAGTATCGTATCCGCGTTTCTATTGCATAAAGCTGACTGATATTCCAACAAAGAGGGTACCACTGGTCATCTGCAAATAACTCACATCTTAAACGTTTGTAACTCTCCCAAATCCTTTACAATGTCGAGCACACCCGCTACAGAGAGTTGGTATGTACATCATTCGACAGTAAAACTTTATGTCATTTTTCTCCCCCTTTAAAGGAATCTAAAGAATATTTGTGTACAGCAAAAGAAGAAGGGGGTGGTAGTGGTACTTTGATGGTATTTGATCGTATTTGATCGTATTTGATTGTGTCTGATCGTATTTGATCGTATTCAATCGTATTTTGATCGTATTTTGATCGTATTATAATCGTATTTCATCGTATTTTAATCGTATTTGATCGTATTCAACAACAGTAAATTCTGATATATTACCATAATCATCTAGCGGGCTTAAAGTAATACTATCTTATAGTTTTAATGGCCTTAAAGTAAAGCCTCCAATGCAATTGGCTGTTAGATATGACATTGCATATACTTGATTGGTCGCTGCCTTCAAAGAGCATGAATTTCCAATGATTATGCAATACCAATCTCAAATTTAGTATATACAATTTACAGAGAAAAATATTGATGGGTTACGTAATGAAGCCTCTTTATTTGCCTTGTGATTGGCTCGTAGGCCTCTTTCTATTACAGAAAGCTGACCTATAATCCAATAAAAAGGGTCCCACTAGAGTCGCTTAGGATAATTTATGGAGAGTATCAGGTGAGTGCATTGATCATTTGGCTATTTCTACTATACTTAACCCAACTAGCTAAAAAAATATTAAATTAAGCAATAATGTTGATGGAATATATCAAATTTACTTACAATAAAAAATAAGGAAGTAATCAGTGTAATATTCAAGTCCAACATGTATTATGTAATTCCACACTTTTTCTATTACTAAAATATCTTACATAGTTTGTTGTATAATTTTTTTCATGGTTTTACACGTTTTTTTTTTTAATTAAAGAAATTTATATGACTGTAACTGATGACGTCTCTTAGATGTGACCTCATCGATGCTTGCTTTTCGTGCTCGATTCAATGTAGAAGTAGTCAGTAAAGTTTACTTCAAGCAGTAGTGCCCCCATGGTAAAGTATCCGTTTGAGCAGACTTCAGATAGCGTTTATTGTCATGAGAGCTGAAAGCGATCTTTTGCGCTCGTTCGGTGCACAGCATATGCCGTCGTAGGCGTATATTGTGTTGCTCACGCACAACTGTTATATCTTTACAAAGACAGTCAATATAATCGTCAAAGCTAGTAGTTGCTTTAACGATAGATGTTTCCGTACCTTTTGCCTTCTTTATAGGCTTCTCATCTTTAATTCTGACAGAGTACATTTCGATGCGGAGTCCCACGAACTCCAACATGATGCAACCGTTACACTTGTCTTTCATCAGTCGCACTACCTTCTTATTCTTGAACTCTATGTTAAACTGATTGTCTACAGGGTAGTCTAACGAATCAAACTCATGGCTGTCCCTCTCTATCATCTTATACATATCTATGTCATGGATCTTATAAATAAGGCTGTTAGTGTGTGTGTATAGAAGCTTTGCTTTATCTCGTACACATTTTCTTATGCATTCGGAATAAAAACGATATACAAGTGACTTTAATAGGTCTAGAACAAATAACACTATGTATATAG
This sequence comes from Copidosoma aretas, assembly GCA_030522625.1. Classification (NCBI taxonomy): domain Eukaryota; kingdom Metazoa; phylum Arthropoda; class Insecta; order Hymenoptera; family Encyrtidae; genus Copidosoma; species Copidosoma aretas. The sequence goes on along the minus strand of JAPYYV010005965.1, from coordinate 8,913 downwards.
GCTTACGCATAGTGATCTCCGTTCGTAACAGCTGTACAGCCACTAGATTATCATCGAAGATGAAACAGCAATGGAAGTTTGGTCTAGCAATGTAAGCTTGACAGACATACCGACCTTCCTATTTTCTCACGAGCTTAACATCGATACGTTCACGCTTATTTTCTATAGTCTTGCCATACATGGCATTATTGAAGAGTTTGAAAAGCAGTTTTTCAAACTCGTTCTTTGCATTTTTTCTTTTCTTACTGTTCAAGTCAATGTACGACTTTAGCCACTCACTTTGGTCGAATGCGAGCATTTGATGGACCTATTTTAGACGCAAACCATACTTTAGGGCCTGTTTGATGTTTAAGACTTCAAAAGTGAATGATGTCGCGCTCTTTATTATGTAAGGTCGTCAGCAACTTCTTTACTTAAGAGCCAGGAGGTGCTACATGCGCTGGATATAGTAGTAGCCTTGTGTGAGTTGTGAATGTCATCCGGATATTCAATAGTAACCTCCAGAAGAACCCCTGGGGGTATTTGTCAGGAAGGTTGAAATCAACGTTCTTGACCCAGCGGAAGTTTCCTGTAGGCAATGCCTCACATATTGCCCCTCCATACAGATTGTTGACGTTATAGTAAAGAAGACACTTGTCCTCCTTTTCTTGGTAGTACTCGTCACCCATGTACTGATTATTTGCCTAGGCATGGCGATTGCTGCACTGACTAATACCACCACGATTACCATGCTTGATAAAAAGGAGCATATTTATGTCAGTCAACAACTTAAACGTGATTTCCGTATGCTTCAACATCGCATCTCAAGTAAAGCTTGGGGGGGTGTAGTAGTGGGCGGGATCGAGTTCACAAACATTGAGGCAACTTTCTCGGAAGTTCTCGAAAACATCAGCTAAGAGGAGTACATCAGTCTTCAGGTAGAGGTTCAAGTAGTCTCCGAGAGGCTCTATGTCAAAGAAATTTAATACTTTTTTAACATGTGCATGATTTTCTTCTGAAACATGCTCTTTACTAAGACTACTGTAAAAATCTGTCTTAGCAGGAAGTTCTCGCCCCTAAAGTCGATCAATGGACGAGGCGAACCCGTATAGGAACACTTCTTTTTATACTAATAGTTTTATGCGCTCAGTTAAGTTGTGCTGAAATTCTTTGTCAATTATTTTGTGCTCTTCTAAGTAGGACGCTAGTTTTTCTATGGATGATGGCATAAAGCGAAAATACTATATGAAATGGAAGCTCACGTTTCCATCATTCATCCTCTTTGTAAATAAGAGATAGCGCTCCTTGGTCTGCGAGATGATTGTTATTGGCCCATCAGATTCCATAGCTAACTACTTAATAAATAAATGAGCGTCATATCCACTCAAATTATAAAAAACTACTGGTATTGTCAATGTATCTTGATAATAAAGGTTTCAACTGTTATATGCTGCTCCCCGATAACTGAAAGAGAAATACAACAATTTATTTGTATTATACAAGAAGAAGATTACAATATATAGAAAAAGAAATACTTACTGTCCTGTCAGATGACAATGATCTTTAACTTTTTTGTCAGTTTTGTTAAACGGCTTTTTGCATATGTGACATTGTGTTGCGCTTTTGAAATTTTCTTTCTGTTTTGGTGAGCTGATTCATTGGTCTTGGATTTTCGTAAAAATTTTTCAATTCCTGAGCAAGTACTTAATGCTTACTAACAAACCATTCAGCTGGTGTTCTTGTGTCAGGCTGTCTTTGGCGATAGGTTGCATACTTGGATTTTTCATCATGAAAGCTGTATTTGACATAGTAGCCAATGCTGAAGGCTGTATGTTGCTGATATGCTCGTTCATCACCTTCGAGGGGCTTACGCAGACACTCAATGTCAGCATAAACAATAATTGGTACTCTCTCTTGATGTTTATAATTCTTAAACTCGACATATTTATCTTTCTTACTACGCTACATCAATTAACAATCGTTCATTTGGCTATGGTCGATTTCATGGGCTCGCAACTATTCAGCAGTATAGAAAAAATGTAAGCATCTATCGTATATGTATTGAGCTGCTTTGTGTTTTTAAAGCTGTTCACTTACAAGTCTTGATAAGTTCTTGATCCAGCTGTCGTGAAATCTAGGAGGTTCTGTGTCGTTGATTTCTTCATCTTGAACATCTTTATTAATATATTGATTGTGTTTTAAAAGAAGATTAGCATGTTTCTCTTTCTTCTTTGTTGTAACATGACATAGAGAAATAAGGTGTTTTTTGCCACGTTTCTTCAGGGTGTAAAAATTAATTGAATCTTCGTTTCGCTTTTTAAAAGCATATATCTCCGTTGGCATTACTGGAAAAGTGATGTCCTAGAAATACAATTCATTTTCAAGCTTATCATATTTGGGGACATGATGAGGATTCTCTTTAACTGAATGAATTGCTAACAGCTCGCGTCACTTAAGACCCATGTTGTCATCTTTTTGTATATTAACACAAGCTTTTTCATCATGAATATCTTTTGGCAGCGGACTGTAGGAACTTCCTCGTAATGGATTCAACTTGTTTATATTAACAGTTAAGTTCACTCTTGATTTAAGGGACCATCCTAAATCTTGTTCTTAAAATTCTTCAGGGTCTTTCTCAATCATTTGCTGAAGATTGATATTGAACCATTCTGCTAAATCAGTAGTCTGATATATAGAATGTTTTTCAACGTTAAAGTATATAGCATTTTGCACTTTTTTGAAATTATTGATCTTGTTAAAGAGAGCTGTAAGAATTGCATTGGCCTTAATAGTATCATGATTAAGTAATGATTTCTTTATTTGCTTTTTGAAAACAGAGCAAGCGTTGATAAAAAAGATTTTTATATCTAGATAAGTCAAGTTTGTGATCACTGCTGTCTCGATGCGACTCTTTAACGCTGACTGTATACTACTTTAAATTACTGCCTGCTGTATGCTTTTTTCACATTTATGATGCTTGAATTGCTCATAAGCACTCTGCATTAGACTCAAGATATTCTGGTATTTTAACTTTTCCCCAAGACTTAATTTCTGTGTAGTGATGACAACGTTGTGCGATTTTATATTTTCTTTAGCAAAATCAATCTACCTTTTAATATCATCCTCCCTTGCAGTAGGAATACATCCTACATACTGATGAATTTAATCGCTGTATTAATATTATACTCCAAAACCTGGTTCTCGCGAGTATCCATGACAGCTTAAAAAAGTTGATGAATTAGTTTTACCACGCATACACACGCGCAAAAATGTGTAAAAAGGCATGAATACGCGCGCAAAACACGTAAAAAGCGTGCACGTACGCGCAAAAAGGCGTAAGAAGCATGCATATACACGCAAAAAAAAAGGCGTAAAAAGAGTGCATTCGCGCGAAAAAATGTGTAAAAGGTATGCATACGCGCACAAAAAGACGTAAAAAGCGTGCATTTAAGCGCAAAATGTTAGAAAGGCATGCATATGCGCACAGAAAGACGTAAAAAGCTTGCATTTGTGCGCAAATATATTGAAAAGGTGTGCATACACGCGCACATATTCATTGGAGATAAAGTTATTAATTTTACCGAAAGTGCGTATATCCTCGAGAGCTTCTTCCTCTGTTAAAGATGCCTTTTAATAGAAAATTTTTTTTCTTAGTGTTTTGTTTCTATAGATGTGAAGAGGTTCTTTGTTGGTAGGAGATTATAATGACTGCACTCGTCGACTAACTTATAACAACTAAATGATTTTTTTTATAACGCAGCTCTCTTTGTTCTCTGACTATTAGTATCTTTGCCTAGCAACCGTAATTTAGCTTCCTGATTGGTTGCTATAATTCTCTTAAGAGACTTTCCTTAGTGCTGACTTTGTGTTAGGATTATAGAGATTATATAAGTTTTTTCGATGGTAAGAGTTCATGCCATCTAGATTACTGCACTTGTTGACTGACTTGCTGTAACTGATACAATTACAGCTACACTTACAATTCAACCGTCTTTATTAATATGCACGGTGATGTGTAAAAGTGTGGGCCAACTTTGGGATATTATGTTTATAATTTCAGTAATAAGAGAGTTAGCCCGCGTATAGCCTATGTCTTGCATCATTTAATATGCGTACACATCCGCTAATATGATCCATACGCTCATATGCTATAGCATGTAAGAAAGGAGGTATGAGCATCATGTTACTCGTGCCAAGTGTTGTACACGGCGCGCTTGCCTCTCCTAATCATATCTCTTGCTATAAATGAATAACAAAACGCGTTCGAGTAAGCAGGCATAGAAAGAGTGCGTCGAAGATAAGAAAAATACCTACGCTGATATGAGAGCGGATCATTTTTCGTCTCGAGCAGTACGGGAGATTAGAGTCAATAAGAGTTGCGCTGTTCTCCCGCTGCATACATCTCGTCCTAATATTCGCGTTCTTTTCCTCTCTTGCCCGCCTTAACAACATCCTCCGCAATAACTTGTCTACAGAAACCTTGACCACCGCACCTCTCATTCGCTCTCTTGCCCGCCTTGATGACATCCTTCGCGATGACATACAAACCTTTACCATCGCCTCTCAGCACTTGAGTCGCCAAAGCCGCGCATCATTTGATACCCTCACCCCCTCGTATTGATAAGACAGACCAGGCATAGTGATACGAGAGCGCTTATCGCCAGCATTACTTGATACGTGCGTACACATCCGCTAATATAAACCCTACGCCAGAATATTATAATGCGTAAGAGGAAAGATATGAGCATTGTGTTACTCGTGCGTTGTACATAACGTGCTTGCCTTTATTAATCATATCTCTCGCCCGAAATGAAAAACAAATTGCGTTTGGGTAAGCAGGCATAGAAGGATCGCGTCGAAGATGAGAAAATATATAAGCTGTTCAGAAAGTGGGTGTCTCGTCCAGTACGGGAGATTGGAGTCGATAAGAGTTGCACTGTTGCCCACCGCATACATCTTATTCTAATATTATTTTCCTCTTTCCCACCTCGACAGCATCCTCCGCGTCTCGCTCTTTCTCTGGCTTTCGCTCTCCCCCTCTTGACAACATCCTTCGCGATGACGTAGAAACCATTACCACTACCTCTCAACACTTAAGTCGACAAAGCCAGCATCATTTGATACGCGTATCGATAAGACGGACCAGGCATAGTATTTCCTGCACCAAGCGTTTTACGCAACGTGCTCACGTTTGCCTTAGATAACGGTAACAAGTAATACATTGGCGAGAGCAAGCGCATCATATTTCTGGGGATTGCGTCTCGAGCGTATTAAATGATGATTATGCAGCTCTATTATCAAATGTTTAGACCTCGAACTTCATGCATGCAGGTAGGGCAGAGACCATGGGCCAACAATGTAGCTGAACTTCTTAACCTCAGTTCGATTGATCGGGAATCTGGAGGGAGCCCTTGTTAAAGCACGGACTCAATCACACATGGGGATTTTGAGTATGGCTGTCAAAGCAGGCAGACGAAAGTAAGGCTGCTTTATGGAATAGTAAGCGTTAGCTCGTCTAATAGCACGAGGTTGACCACGGTCGATAATACCGCTTGTTGATAATAAGTTGAGCTAGTACAGTAGGATTAATCCAGCACTATTATAAGAACCTGAGTAGCTCGTACTATAGTACGGAGAAGCCCGGCTGTCAGGTAGGGGTAATCCGGCACTAGAAGGGCTGCCAAAAAACTGCGCCAGAACCGGCCTAGCTACACCACTTATAGTGTGTAACAATAGGCATTTTTCTTTCAATCGTATGCCAGAATTTATTTAAATTTAAATAATCTCCCGTACTACAACTTGTTCAATTATTTAATATTTAATAGATAGAATGCGGCCTATGCACTCGATTTTTCGAACAGAACTATTTATAAGCGTGTGTGTGTGCAATTACACTGGACCTACAAAATAATACGCATTGACTTCATACTTGTCAGTGTAGCACGCTAGTGATTTAGCTACATACAAACACGTCCAACACTTGCACTGATACGCGTATATAACCGTGAGGGCTAGATCGATATAGCGTGTAACGATTTGCATTTTTACTTTACTTGTACACCAAAATTCATTCAAAGTTAATCAAACTTCCGTACTACATCTTGTTTGATTGTTCAATATTTAATAGATGAAATTCTGCTTCTATACTCGCATTTTTGAACATAATTATTTATAAGCATGTTCGTGTGTGTGCAATTACATTGCAACCACTTATGCATACGCACTAACATCATACCAAGCAAGTTCAAGCCTCTGTTGAAATTTATACTTGGTGCCTCCGTTGATAAAGAGCGCGAATTGTAGGAAAGGAAAAATTTGGAAGATAGGAGAAATAGGATAGGATTCGTTTCATCCTCGATCGCTAGCTGGGACTCGTCAGTGTAGCGCGCTAGCGATCTAGCTACATACAAACACTTCAAACACTTGCACTGATACGCGTATATAACCGTAAGGGTGAGATCGATATAGCGTGTAACGATTGGCATTTTTATTTCAATCGTATGCCAGAATTCATTTAAATTTAATTAACGTCCCGTACTACAACTTGTTCGATCATTCAATATTTATTAGATAGAGCGTGGCTTCTATATTCGATTTTTCGAACATAATTATTTATAGTCGTGTGTGTGTGTGCAATCACATTTGCATCTGTAATATGTCTCTAGAAAATGTGTGAAGTGCATGTGTGGTTTGTATGTAAAGTCGGAGTATAAAGTGAGAGCAAAGTGTATGTGTGTGATACGAGCATGGAATAATTGTATTGTGGAAAGTAATATAAGGATAAATTTAGGGTTTTTTTTGGACTTATGGCATAACGGGCTATTGAAAATAGGGGAACAAAATGCACTAGCAAACATAGTAAGGAGAGAAAACGTCAGTATATCTTTATCCAAACCTCTTTAATATGCCTTACGTGTTGATAGAAATCGATAAACATATCAGCGATACACTAGTGCTTACAATATACGGCTGTGCAGAGTAAATGTGCCTACACTGAGAAAAGTAAACGCTTACTATCAACGTGGTAGGTTAATTATAAATGTACTGTAGTGTTATGCTGTTTCTTGAAAGAGTGTAATGATCAACTTAAAAAAGTTGATAGTAATCGTGGCACGTTTATGATAAACTGACGATACATATTTAGCGTACTTGCACGTTAATCATAAGCATATTAGAAATTAGAACCTCTTAGAAATTTTTTTTTAAATATTTTTCGGACCAAGATTTACTAGTACTTTTTTTTTTCTTAGCTTATTTGCTGTGTACATGAGAATAACTAGTGCTCTCGTGGCGTCTATTTGCAACGTAAGCGTTGCATTTTTCGATACGCAATGTGAAATTAATGGAAATTTTATATCACGATTTATTAAAGTAATATAGTGCCATGCTATGATTTCTGTAAGATGATATAAATGTTTTACATAGTTATAAACAATATATAAAGTAAATCTTGTACGAGTATAACTTGTGCGCTTAAAATGTAGTGGAGCAAAGAGCTTTATCAATGTTAGTGTGACGGTCAAATACAAATTAAATAATTTTAATGTCTTTTTCTGCTACTTTGGCTAAATATATTTATTCTACTGAACTTTGTTTTGAGCGTACAACTCGTAAGGGAACAATATTTACTTCATATATTATAACAAGTCTAAATATGTACAATATATTGCAACAATAAAAGGTCGGTGCTACTTCCCTTCGATTAGTTGCAATGAATAATTTTTCTTAGCTATACATTATGTGTATCAAGGAGTGCTACGCTAACATTGAGAATGGACGCCACTGGAGCACTAGTTGTTCTTATGCGTACATCGAATAATTGAGTAAATGGAAAACTTTAGGTTTCATGCATATTGCAAATATTTTACAGAATTATTCGTGGCAAGGATGTGATTTCTCATAAAAATGACAAGATATCGTGTAACAAATTAAATTTTTAAATCATGCCATTGTATATATTTATTAGGGCTGGCCACACAACGTTGCGTTTAAATATTCAGACAATTATTCTTCAAAGTAATAGTATTATGAAACTTGTGTAGTGTACAGTAGACTTCTCCTACCTAACCACATTCGAAAATCATTCGGCTAAGAGACCATTCTTTAATTACGTAAGGATGCTTTTTCTCATTTCTACCCCCTTTACGTCCATGTAAGGACACAAGATTTTGCAGACCCCCCTCCCAGACCAGACTCCCCATCTTACGTGAGATTTTAAATAAAAATTTTAGAGAACGACAAATACTTAAATGCAACTGGAAAAGGTCTTATTAAAATAAAATACATTATATGTTGATCTCAATCAATAATTTTTATTGTTATTTATCTAATTTGTCTTTGTAAAATGCAAATAATACTTAAAAACAATATTTTAAACAATTTCAAAGTGGGATATCAGATAGTTTATCAATTATTAACGAAAAATACCTTATTTGCATTTCATAACGAGTGACTAGATATAAAGCAATTCTGAGAAAAAAAATCAATCGAACACTAAAAAAATCAGTACAGTAGAGATTGTTAATCGTCTGGGCTAACTGGGCTTGCAAGCCACGTTTTCCAGTCATCAGAGGCAGTACTAGAGAGGTTAAAAAGGGTGGAGCAGAAGCCACTATTTCTAAGATAGTATGAGAACCATTAAAAGGGATTTGTAAAATTGTAAAATGTCAGTTTCTGTAAAATCATATGCTACTTTGACTGTTAAGGTCAATATAATTTTTTAGAATAAAATAACATAATTTAGCGACTACAGTAAGAAGTTATTATAATTACTAATTGATAGTCATTATTTAAAAGTAATCATAATCAGGTTTAGACGTCAAAAGAATTGACTGACAAAGGGTCTAGCCGGTTAAGATAGTGAAAACTGCCTTTGAAGGGATCTAGTCGAAAAAATTGAGGCATATTTGTCATAAAAAATGATGTCTATGTATT